>JAODAL010005261.1:0-145920 GCA_025379985.1 Phyllomedusa bahiana
GCTTAATCCCCCCCTTCCGCCCCCGAGAAAAACCCCCCCCCCTACCCTTTTTAGCCGATTCACTTGTCTCCCCCTTCGTCTTTTTTAAAGAAACTTTAACCCCAAAACCCCAAAAGGCCCGAAATTTAATTCCATTGCCTGCAAATGATCCCCTTTTCCGCTGGAAAAATGGGGTTTACCCGGCCCCTTTTCCGCCCCACAATCTGCGGTTTGCCCGAAAGGCCGGGCCAAACGTGTCTTTTTCTATTTAAACGCGCGTTGTTTTTGCTCGGTTGGGAAAACAAAAGAAATGGCTATGGGGGCCCCTAACTCTGTGTCAGCACACTGGGGGATTGGACCTGGGGTGTACGGTTGGCTCTCAGGTGGAATTTCAAGGGGGGGATGGGCAGGGATAAGGCCCAACTGGATATCAGTGAAAAAAACACCTTGAAATAACGTCTTGGAGAACAAGGCAGCTTTGGGGTTGGACAACCAATGCAACGTGGCTTGGGTTTTCAAACTTTTTCCCCAATCTGGGAAACCATTTGTGGCCACCCTTTTAAGATCGGTAGGCTGGAGCACATCCCTTGCCCGGCACATGTCATGAACCATCGTCGTCAGAAATTTCTAAAGCGCTACCGGGTCTGGACGCCTGCTGAAGAAGGCTCGAGGTGTTGGTTCGCACTTTTCCCGGCGTTCGCACCTGCTTCGTCCCGCCTGGCTGCGGTTGGCAGCTCAGCTCGGCCTCCCCGTCAAACCGTCTTATTGTTTGACGTGGCAACACGCTGGAATTCCCCTCCACATGCTCCGGATTGTGGGAGCAGCGCAATGCCATTACACAGTACGAAGTGACAATGGCCTGACAAGCAGCGGTGCGGGACCTCGGGGTGTTGAGCCACCGAGAGTGGAGGCAGGTGAAAGAGTCTGCACCATCCTTGCCAGTTTTGAAGAAGCCACAAAATGGGGCAGTGGGACGATGCCCCTTTTCAGCCCTGAGCATTGTGGTGATTTTTAGTTCTGGAACGATCGTTGGACACTCTGAAACAAAATCAGGTCCCGCCAGCGAAGGAGGAGGGTGACGGACACAGATGCGGGAACACAGAGCCTTTCTTTCCGTCGAATCCACAAGGCCCGACAGTTTCACAATTTTTATCGGTCTCATTAGGCAGTGGGATCGGGCGGGTCCAGGGCTCGTGCAAGGCGGGCATCAAGCTTCAGGGTGCATCATCTTGAGGCAAGTCAGGGCGGTGTGTTGAAGCGTGTGCCGGAGGAAGCGGAGGAGGAGGAGGAGGTATTCCTAGACACTGACGTTATGTCGTCCCTTGCCTTGGAAAGAGGTTGGCGCAAATTTGAGGCGTAGGAGGAAGAGGGAAGATGAGGAAGATGAGTTTGCGTAGTGCCCCTCGAACCCAGAGGCTTGGGAATAAGGCTCCATCTCTACATGAGTGCTTGGGATGCTCCATTTCTCCAACATGATCTCGCATTAAGGCCATCAAAATGAACAACAGTTACTGGGTGCCCACTCTCTGGTCCCCGGTACAAACAAAACTCAGCACTTTCCGTCCACCCACCCAAATAGAGGAGTAAAATGCAGGAAATGGAAGGCCTTGCTGATTGATCAACTGAGACATCTGTTGTGTCTGCTTCCGTCTTCAAATGTCACGGTGGAACATCTGTTAGCGATGTTCACTGCAGAAGAGTGCCAAGTAGCCGTCAGCGGCAGCAGCAGCAGCAGGCAATGCTGGCAGAAGCCTAATGGGTGAACCTCTGGCAAATCTTTATTTACCACATCACAACTCATGTTAATGCTGGGCACACTTACAACCCACAGAACAGCGTTAAGATCATGGTGCGACGACTATCTGCGTCTCAACACCAAAATGTTTTTGGATGTGTTCCGGACCATATAGGACTTCTGGGTATCCATAATAAGATGAATGGCCCAGAGCTCGCTCCGACACCTTAGAGGTGTTGTCCTGCACAGCAGCCAGCGTCATATTGCGCGGACCTTCGACACAGCTGGTGGAGGTTCTTACAGACAAACGCATCTGGAGTTTCACAGATAATGTGAATCGTTTGACTTCATCAAGATGAATCAGGCATGGATCTCTGATGATGTTGTGGACCCAATTGCCGAGGTCACTGATTAGTTGCCGGTCTACTTCACATTCCTCTTCAAACAGAAATGGTCCTCTTGAAAAATGTTTTTTAAAATGATCATTTCTCTCTGCAATTTTTTATTCTCATCCAAAAGATCATTTTGCTGTTTTGCGATGTGGAGACTGTTAAAAGCACCACGGTTTCCATGACCAAAATCCGTATTCAATTTATCAACTTCATCTTAGAATTTTTCGCATTGTCAATGGTTTTGGGGTATGGTTGCTGTGAGATACAGCTATTAATCATGGTCTTTGGAAACTGAATTGTGGCTCTAAGTGGCATTTCTCCCTCACAATGTGTAACCAGTGGACTGAGAAGTCATTTTATAATTTTAGGGGGTCATGGTGGCGCTTGCTTTTGAAATGCCAAGAAATACTACAGGTCCTATTTCTAAAAAATGTGGTTCCTACAGACATTTGTTCTTCACAATTGTCAAAAGTGGCTCAAGGGTCATGTTTGAATTTTTGGGGCATTTTGCTATGAAATGCAGCTAGACTACAGGCTCCTATTCTCAAAATTTGTGGATTTCAAAACAGACATTTGTTCTTCACAATTGTCAAGAGTGGCTCAAGGGTCATGTTTTGATTTTTTGGAGCATTTTTTGCTGAGAAAATGCCGCTAGATACAGGTCTATTGTAAAAAATGTGGTTTCTAACAAGACATTTGTTCTTCACATTGTCAAGAGTGGCTCCGGGTGATGGTGCTGTCATAAACAGGAATAGGTAGGACCTGTTAATGGTCACATATTGCAAAATGGACTTGTTTTTGCAAGATTCTTTAAAAGCTAGCAATCTGTAGTAAGACCAAACCCATTTAATAGAATTAAAAAAAAAGAGGAAACAAAGACGTGGTTGGGTTCCATCCTATTTTAAAATGTGTTTTCTAGAATTAAACTACTAAAAAACTTGCATGTACAATAATTGCTGATTCAAATATTCCTGGAAATTGTACAAGGGAGGTACACGGAAGACTTGAACAGATGTAGGGTACCCAGGACTGGTAGATTCAATGTCAAGTTCAACTAAACTGGTGGTTTAAAGACTCCTTTTTGCCGGCCAATTTTTCCAATCTGGGGGTCAGGACAGGTTTAATGGGTCATACAGCGTATCAGGACAGGTTAGTCAATGTCCAGTTCATCTTACAATGGTGCGTTCAATGAATCCTTTTACCAGCAACTTTTTAATCAGTGGGTCAGACAGGTTTAATGGTTATACTGTGGTACAGAACAGGTATAGTCTATGTCCAATGAAACTAAAATGATAGTTGAGAGACTCCTTTTTCCGGCACTTTTTAATCTGGGGGGTCAGATAGTTTTAAGGGTCATGCTCGGTCCCTGGAACAGGGATATTCAATGTCCCGTTCAATTAAAATGATGGTTCAACCATACTGCCTTCAGGCGCTCTTATTCATTTGTGGGTGTTGCAGGTTTAAGGGTCAGGCTTTGGTACAAGACAGGGATAGTGAATGGTCTGTGAACTTTTTTTTCTGGCTTTATACCTAAGTGTGTTGCCTATAGGTGTAGCATGTATCCATTTGACTGTGTTTTGTGGATGTTTAATTCCAGCTTCTCAGCCATGGTTTGGGTTGGAGTGGTTGTTGTGTAAGAATGAAGGTGTTGTTCCTCTCCCATAGACTTTAATGGTCATCGGCGAATAATTCTATTGTCGACTATCGGAAATCGTTCTTGATTAATTTTGCGATATCGACTTCGACCCCGATGGACGATAGTCACGTTTAATCGCTCTCACTAGTCCTCTATTTAGGATTCTCATCTTTTGGGCAGAGTGGTAGGTGATTACAAAGAGTGTCTCCTGCTCTTGAGGATCTGTGCTGTCCAGCATTACAGAAGACAGTCTATTGATTTGATTGGGTAGTGTGTGGTGGAGCAACAGGGAAAGATTACGCTTACTACCAGATTTCCCTACAAATAACACTTTATTGCTTAGGGCCCAAGCAGGGGAACCCTTCATGACAAATTTATTTTCAGAGAACCCTTCTAACAGGTAGAGATGGTCCACAGCTGAGAAATTCTTTAATGAAATAATTGAATATTGATTCTGATCTTGATGATAATTCTGCATAAAACCCTACATGGTCTGAAAGACAGTTATCCAGCCTTTAAAAAATATACTGCAGCAAATGTGATAAAACTTCCCCAATTGTTTCTCACTCCAGGATAAGCTCAGGCAGGTGCTCCACTCTTGGTTTGTAGTGACCGGCACAAATTCCTTGTAACCAATCAGTGGAAATAGGGGCTATGTGCCATACTATTTGTATTTCATATAGTCATTAGTCGGCCCTTAGTATTTAAAATCTTTTCTCTTTATTTTATAATCTTGTGCATAGTTTTAATCACCATTCATGTATTAAAACGTCCAAACACTGTATCAAAAATATATAAAGGGTATACTTAGGTTTTTTGGTGCGGCTATGGTATCACCACTCACATCAGTCCATAATCCAAACTTGTACCAACGCTGGGGTAGAAGGAGACACCGAGAGCCCAGGCAGAACATATACACGCTGCAGCGAATTTTGAGTTATGGACTGATGTGAACCCTATATTTCACAGAGCTCAGCATCTCTCCTCTGTCATATAACCCCATATATCACAGAGCTCAGCTTCTCTCCTCTATCATATAACCCTATATATCACAGAGCTCAGCTTCTCTCCTCTATCATATAACCCTATATATAAAACAAGATTGCTCCTATAGTGCAGCAACAAAGTGGAGATGCCAGTTCAAGCGCTTGGAACTGATTCCCTTTTTTTCAAAAGAAATCCCTTAATGGGTATAGGAAAAAAGATTTTTCTTTGAGTATCCCAGATGATATAAAAGGGATAATTTATTCTTGGAATATAAAACAACTCTCTACGCGTTTCGCATATATTCTCATATGCTTCCTCAGGAGAATGAAAACCATACAAGTGCCGTTAAAATATATACCCTGGGTGGGAACCGCCCCTCCTGGGTGTATACCACACACATATCTAAAACGTAATACAAACATATCTAAAACGTAATACAATCGATTTTTTTAAAACATCTGATAAAAACATAATTATATAAAAACCAAAGATATACCTGCTGTACAGTATTCATTCCACTCACTTCCTCTCTGTTCCTAGGAGCTGTACTGCGCTTTCACGCGCCGGCAGCTCCGACCCGGAAGTCATGATTAGTGTTTAAAAAGTCCACATGTTGGGATGAATATGTGGTAATAAAATTTGGTTTAAAAGCATCTGGATTACTCTCTTTTCTACTCGACTGGACGTACTCTCTCTGTGTTTTATTCAAGGCTCTGTTTTTTGCTTCCTCCACCAGACCATTGGGATAACCTTTATCTCTAAATCTTTTAATGAGAACTTTAGCCTGCTTCCTATAGATCTCATCTGATGTACAGTTTTTCCGAATTCTTCGGAATTGCCCATAGGGCACATTTCTCGTCCACTTTTTATAGTGGCAGCTTGTGAAATGGACGAAATTATTTGAATCCACAGTTTTGAAGTGGGTTTTGGTATAAATTTTACCATTTTCCTGATAAAGGTTCAAATCTAGAAACTGTATATCCTCTTTGCCAATGGTTTGTGTAAAGGTTATACCTGCTGAGTTGATATTCAAATCCTTTAAAAAAAGCTCCGCCTCTAATGGGGTCCCATCCCATATAAACAATAGATCATCTATAAATCTCTTGTAGTAGATGATTTTCGATCTAAATGCATTGTAATCCGACAGTATATATAACTCTTCGAAGTTGCCCATGAACAGGTTGGCCAGCGATGGGGAAACTCTCGTCCCCATCGCCGCGCCAACCTGCTGATGGTAGCACGAGCCTTCGTATTCGAAATAATTATTTGTAAGGATCATACTTAAACCCTCTAATAGAAATTGCCTCTTCTCCTGTGACATTTTTTTGTCATTTTCCAAAAAGGAGTTTACCGCCTGGATCCCCAGGGTGTGTCTGATGTTAGAATAGAGACCTACTACATCCATTGTAAGAAAATGATATGATTCTTTCCATTCTACACCCGCTAAGTCTCTGATGACATGGTCAGAATCTTTTACATAACTGACCAGGAAAGTGACATATGGCTGTAAATATATGTCTAAGTATTTAGATAAGTTGGACAATGGAGAATCTATACACGAGACTATGGGTCTTCCTGGCGGATTATTAATACTTTTATGCACCTTGGGTAGGTGATAAAAGAAAGGGTTTTTGGGTTTTCTTACAATTAACCCTTCTGACTCTTTTTCGCTGATGATACCCTTTTGGACCGCATCCTTTATGAATTTTACGAATTTTTCCTGTAGATCTGTAAGAGCATGGACCTCTACTTTTATATAGTATTTAGGGTCCCCTAAGATCCTATATGCTTCCCCTACATATTCTTCTCTATCCTGAATGACTATGGATCCACCTTTATCTGCATTCCTAATTGTAATAGTAGTATTCTCTTTCAAGGATTGAATTGCCTTTCTTTGTACTGCATTGAGGTTTGCATTGCGGGGGATCTTACCCTTTATTTTCCTTAAATCCTCCATGACCATTTGATTGAACAACCCAATATAGTGTCCCTGGGTCCAAATGGGATAAAAGGTGGATTTGGAGGGCAATACCAAACTGTCATCAGGCTTTTGATTTTGATTTTTGATTTCCATGTTCTTATGTTTATTCTTTTGAATTAGGAAATATCTTTGCAATGTTAATTTCCTGATAAATTTCTGAAGGTCTTTAAATATTGTAAAGGGATCAAGGGCACTATCCGGGCAGAAATTTAAACCCTTCTGAAGTACTTTACATTCCTCTTTAGTAAGTGTATATTTCGAAAGGTTATAAATTTTAACTATTTCAGATCCTCCATTGTTTCTACTTTGTTTTTTTTTGGGATTTAAATCGTTCTGATCTTCTTCTACTGCTATAGAAACCTCTCCTCCCTCTTTTAGCAATTTTCGTTTCCTTGTAGTGCCTGCTGTTATTATTGGGGTGAGGAAAGTTTCCTGGGTAGCCGTATGCACATTCAGAGTAGGATTTAGGGCTAAAAAAGGAATTTTGGATGTTTGGGCTGATGGTATAGTATCATTGGAACCTATTGCCATCATCCCTATAGTCTCATTTTGGGTGGACGGATACGGTCCACACACCCTGGGGATCCAGGCGGTAAACTCCTTTTTGGAAAATGACAAAAAAATGTCACAGGAGAAGATGCAATTTCTATTAGAGGGTTTAAGTATGATCCTTACAAATAATTATTTTGAATACGAAGGCTCGTGCTACCATCAGCAGGTTGGCGCGGCGATGGGGACGAGAGTTTCCCCATCGCTGGCCAACCTGTTCATGGGCAACTTCGAAGAGTTATATATACTGTCGGATTACAATGCATTTAGATCGAAAATCATCTATTACAAGAGATTTATAGATGATCTATTGTTTATATGGGATGGGACCCCATTAGAGGCGGAGCTTTTTTTAAAGGATTTGAATATCAACTCAGCAGGTATAACCTTTACACAAACCATTGGCACAGCGGATATACAGTTTCTAGATTTGAACCTTTATCAGGAAAATTATAAAATTTATACCAAAACCCACTTCAAAACTGTGGATTCAAATAATTTCGTCCATTTCACAAGCTGCCACTATAAAAAGTGGACGAGAAGTGTGCCCTATGGGCAATTCCGAAGAATTCGGAAAAACTGTACATCAGATGAGATCTATAGGAAGCAGGCTAAAGTTCTCATTAAAAGATTTAGAGATAAAGGTTATCCCAATGGTCTGGTGGAGGAAGCAAAAAACAGAGCCTTGAATAAAACACAGAGAGAGTACGTCCAGTCGAGTAGAAAAGAGAGTAATCCAGATGCTTTTAAACAAAATTTTATTACCACATATTCATCCCAACATGTGGACTTTTTAAACATTTTAAACAAACACTGGGGGATCCTGTTGTCAGACCCCGTTTTAAAAGCCGAGATTCCCAAGAAACCAAAGGTGACATACAGCCGGGCAAGTCTGTTTAAAAAATATTGTAGCCCCCTCACGACAGAGGAATAAGAAATCTGAACCTGACAAAACAGGGGTTAAAGGAGGGTAAGGGAATGCAAAGTCCCCACTTGCAACTGTCGTGAAATGCAGCGGGAGGGTGACGAATTTATTTCAACTGCTACCAGTGAAAAATTTAAAATTAAGCACAATCTGACTTGCAATTCTAGCTATGTCGTATACCTGATTACCTGCAGCTGTAGTAAACAGTAGGTTGGGAGAACGTCTACAAAACTCTCCCAACGTATGAACAACCACAGATATAGCATAAAAAAAAAAAAATAGATTATATAGCCTCCCCAGGCATCTCATAGAGGAGCATCCTGAGGGGGATTATAAAATAGTTCTGCAACCAATTGATTTCATCAAAGAGACTGTCGCTGACCGGCTGCAGTCTCTAATCAACAAGGAAATCTTTTGGATCTTTAAGTTGAACACGCTCAATCCATCGGGGTTAAACGAGGCCCAGGAGGTTATTAACTAAGAGAGGGGGGGAAAAAAAAAAAAAATGCAGGATAAATATATGTTCTCTCATAATGAAAGTTTTGGTGTATTCAGATGAATTGTAGGCATCCTACGAGAGTCTCTCGTGAAAGTATGGGCATAGAGTCTGCGCAGAAACTGCCTGAGTACGTTTGAGTTGGGGCGGAAATGCCCTCACTCATTCCACTAATCATGACTTCCGGGTCGGAGCTGCCGGCGCGTGAAAGCGCAGTACAGCTCCTAGGAACAGAGAGGAAGTGAGTGGAATGAATACTGTACAGCAGGTATATCTTTGGTTTTTATATAATTATGTTTTTATCAGATGTTTTAAAAAAACCGATTGTATTACGTTTTAGATATGTGTGTGGTATACACCCAGGAGGGGCGGTTCCCACCCAGGGTATATATTTTAACGGCACTTGTATGGTTTTCATTCTCCTGAGGAAGCATATGAGAATATATGCGAAACGCGTAGAGAGTTGTTTTATATTCCAAGAATAAATTATCCCTTTTATATCATCTGGGATACTCAAAGAAAAATCTTTTTTCCTATACCCATTAAGGGATTTCTTTTGAAAAAAAGGGAATCAGTTCCAAGCGCTTGAACTGGCATCTCCACTTTGTTGCTGCACTATAGGAGCAATCTTGTTTTATATTATTTCTCCTCCTGCCCCAGGAGTGGGGGATAGGAGCTGGTGGAAGAAGCACACAGCAGCGGAACGAGGCTATAAAGTTATATATTGATTATATGAGTTGTACCATATATCGTACAACTTTTGAAGGTGAGCATTGTATTGAAAGATTTGTTTAATTGTGAACACTGACGTACTACACGATTCTGGGTGCCTGTTTTTTTGTCTCCCTCTATTCCTTACCTTTTTTCTGAGGTGAAAAGGAGAGGATTTTGAACGCACTCTACCTGCTATCAAATATAACCCTATATATCACAGAGCTCAACTTCTCTCCTCTATCATATAACCCTATATATCACAGAGCTCAGCATCCCTCCCTCTATCATATAACCCTATATATCACAGAGCTCAGCATCCCTCCCTCTATCATATAACCCTATATATCGCAGAACTCAGCTTCTCACCTCTATCATATAACCCTATATATCACAGAGCTCAACTTCTCTCCTCTATCATATAACCCAATATATCACAGAGCTCAGCTACTCTCCTCTATCATATAACCCTATATATCAGAGCTCAGCTTCTCTCCTCTATCATATAACCCTATATATCACAGAGCTCAGGTCCTCTCCTCTATCATATAACCCTATATATCACAGAGCTCAGCTTCTCTCCTCTATCATATAATCTTATATATCACAGAGCTCAGCTACTCTCCTCTATCATATAACCCTATATATCAGAGCTCAGCTTCTCTCCTCTATCATATAACCCTGTATATCACAGAGCTCAGCTCCTCTCCTCAATCATATAACCCTATATATCACAGAGCTCAGCTTCTCTCCCTCTGTCATATAACCCTATATATCACAGAGCTCATCTCCTCTCCTCTATCATATAACCCGATATACCACAGAGCTCAGCTTCTCTCCCTCTATCATATAACTCTATATATCACAGAGCTCGGCTCCTCTCCCTCTGTCATATAACCCTACATATCACAGAGCTCAGCTTCTCTCCCTCTGTCATATAACCCTATATATCACAGAGCTCATCTCCTCTCCTCTATCATATAACCCGATATACCACAGAGCTCAGCTTCTCTCCTCTATCATATAACCCTATATATCACAGAGCTCAGCTTCTCTCCCTCTATCATATAACCCTATATATCACAGAGCTCAACTTCTCTCCTCTATCATATAACCCTATATATCACAGAGCTCAACATCTCTCCACTATCATATAACCCTATATATCACAGAGCTCAGCTTCTCTCCTCTATCATATAACACTATATATCACAGAGCTCATCTTCTCTCCTCTATCATATAACACTATATATCACAGAGCTCATCTTCTCTCCTCTATCATATAACCCTATATATCACAGAGCTCAGCTCCTCTCCTCTATCATCTAACCCTATATCACAGAGCTCAGCTTCTCTCCCCTAGAATATAACCCTATATGTCAGAGAGCTTAACTTCTCTCCTCTATCATATAACCCTATATATCACAGAGCTCAGCCCCTCTCCTCTATCATATAACCCTATATATCACAGAGCTCCAACATCTCTCCACTATCACATAACCCTATATATCACAGCTCAGCTCCTCTCCTTCTATCATATACCCTATATATCACAGAGCTCAGCTTCTCTCCTCTATCATATAACCCTATATATCACAGAGCTCAGCTTCTCTCCTCTATCATATAATCCTATATATCACAGAGCTCAGCTTCTCTCCTATATGATATAATCCCATATATGACTGAGCTCAGCTTATTTCCCTCTATCACATCTGCCCCTCACCTCCTGTCTCTTTCCCCCTCCTTGTAGATTGTAAGCCCTCGCGGGTAGGGTCCTCTCTCCCTCTGTCGTGCCAATTGTTATTAATCACTTATCATTGTACTCGTTTGACTTATGTTATGTATGTAACCCCCTCGAATGTACAGCGCCCTGGAACTAATGGAGCTTTAAAATAAATAATAATAATAATATATCACAGAGCTCAGCTTCTCTCCTCTATCATATAACCCTATATATCACAGAGCTCAGCTTCTTTCCTCTATCATATAACCCTATATATCACAGAGCTCAGCTTCTCTCCCTCTATCATATAACCCTATATATCACAGAGCTCAGCTTCTCTCCCTCTATCATATAACCCTAAATATCACAGAGCTCAGCTTCTCTCCTCTATCATATAACCCTAAATATCACAGAGCTCAGCTTCTCTCCACTATCCTATAACCCTATATATAACAGAGCTCAGCTCCTCTTCCTCTATCATATTACCCTATATATCACAGAGCTCAGCTTCTATTCCTCTATTATATAACCCTATATATCACAGAGCTCAGCTTCTTTCCTCTATCATATAACCCTATATATCACAGAGCTCAGCTCCTCTCCTCTATCACTTAACCATAAATATCAGAGCTCAGCTTCTCTACACTGTGATATAACCCTATATATCACAGAGCTCAGCTCCTCTCCACTATCATATAATCCTAAATATCACAGAGCTCAGCTTCTCTCCTCTATCCTATAACCCTATATATCACAGAGCTCAGCTCCTCTTCCTCTATCATATTACCCTATATATCACAGAGCTCAGCTTCTATTCCTCTATCATATAACCCTATATATCCCAGAGCTCAGCTTCTCTCCTCTGTCATATAACCCTATATATTAGATCTCAGATTCTCTCCTCTATCATATAAACCTATATATCACAGAGCTCAGCTTCTCTCCTCTATCATATAACCCTACATATCACAGAGCTCAGCTTCTCTCCTATATGATATAATCCCATATATGACTGAGCTCAGCTTATTTCCCTCTATCACATCTTGCTGTCGGATTGGACTGCAAAAACCACCTGCCAGCTTTCCTTTAAGCTTGGATAACTCGTTTAACTAATGTTTTCTATTAGAATAGCTAATAGCCAATTACGCAACGAACTATGCAACACAAATATGTCGTGTGAACATACCCTTAAACTCGAGATATAATTATAGGTCATTAAAGTTTTTAAAGATATAGAAGAGACAGAGTTAGGCT
Source organism: Phyllomedusa bahiana (assembly GCA_025379985.1). Taxonomy (NCBI): domain Eukaryota; kingdom Metazoa; phylum Chordata; class Amphibia; order Anura; family Hylidae; genus Phyllomedusa; species Phyllomedusa bahiana. The sequence continues at coordinate 12,369 of JAODAL010005261.1, forward strand.
GTGTCTCCACTGCACATGAATATGATCATATTTTCGGCGCTTTTAGTTTTTTTAAAAGCGCCGAAGATACGATTGTTCCTGCAGCCCTATAGACAGCAATAGAAAAGACGAGCTGCAGTCTACACAGCTCGTCTTTTCTCTGCTTGTCTTTCGGCAGCGGCGTATTATGCAACATGTTGTATGATACGCCGCCGCTTTTAGTGTTCTTGGTGTCTTCCCGTGCAATACAATGATATGGGCGACGTTAAAAAAACGAGAAGCGACCGTGTTTTTTGTACAAAGTGTGACGAGAACCGCGGTCCTGCATCAGAAAACAAATGGCCACTTTCGGGACGTTTTTTGTCTGATGCAGTGGAGACATAGCCTTAGGGTGCGTTCACATGGAGCGTTTTTTGGTGTGTTTTTTTATGCATCAAATTAATGCTGTACATTTGTGCACAAAAAACACATCTAAAAATGCATCAAAAAAGCACAAAAAAAATGCTCTGTGTCAAAGCACCCTTAGAAGATTTATGTGATAATTTGGAAGAGTATAGGGGACAGCTGTGGGGTTGATTTTTTTTATTTTTAGTTGTCATGTAGTCCTATTGTTTTTTTTTTTAATCTTTTCTTGTATGTTTGGAAAAAAAAAACAATAAAGCAAAATCAAACCTGGGAAGAGACATTAGTTGTTAGACAGATATCTGCTTAACATGTGCATGCTAGTTCAATAATGGAGCAAATAGGTAAGAGGCTAATGGATACCAGTGCAGCTGCTTTTCTAATGGGAAATTATCGGAGGTAAAGATCCTGGATGTTACATATTCATTCCATTTTACAAAGGAAATAAGGGAATGTCTGAAAGCGCCCACAGATATTAGATTATTGGTAGAGCCCATTCAAATTAGTGGACAAATATCTATGGCCAGTTTTAAGCAGTGATTTGCAAAAAGGTTATTTAGGACAATGTAAGGAGTGAATATGCCACAAGTCACATAATTTGATCAGCGTTATCATTTTTAATTCCATTTCTCTATCATATTTTGTCATTAGGAAATAAGACATAACTTGAAGTGGTATTCCCATCTCAAACATTTAGGATATCTCCAGGATATGCCATAAATGTCTAATAGATAAGGGTTCCCAAACCCTTCTCATTCTTGCCGGTGAACGGAGAGAACACGCACCCGTGGTTCTCTCTATTTACTTCTGTAGAGGCTCTGAGGACAGCTCAGTAAGTGCACTCGTCTGTACTCAGAACCCATTGACAGGCTTGGACTGGCCCATAGGAAAGCAGAGGAAACCCTGTTAGGCCTCTGGGCTTAACAGGAGTGGGGCTGCTTTTCTGGGAAAAGGACAAAAAGGAAGGCAGCAAGCAAGAGGCAGAGTATAAAGTGCCATGCGTTCACTACGAGCTTTGATTGGCCAGTATTACTCCATTACCCCGACCCAATTAATGGGGAGAGCTGGCCCACTTCTTCCCGTAAGTTCTAAAAGTTTTTTTCATTTAGAAAACATATGGAATTGCGCTGCCGCTCCCTCCCGGGAAGTCTGCGTCGCTTAGATAATGCATGTGGGTAGCTCCAGCAGGCGTTAAATTAGCGATGGTTTGAGGATGTACCTATGGGCGACAAGAATGGGACTTCCAGTTATGCGTCTTCAGCCCGATCAGCACAGCCCGCCTAAACCCGGCCAACGGGCCCATTAATAGCGTGGGCGTAATACGCCCGATCCAGGGGTGAAAGGGCCACAAGAACGGGGCAAGCTAATCATTTCAGTAGCTGCTAGGATTTGGCTCACACTAAAGAAAACCCACTTATCCACTACCCATGGAAGTGAATGGGGAGAGCTGAGCACACACTGCTATCTTTACTTCTGTGGAAGTTCTAAGTACAGCTGAGTAAGTGCACTTGTCTGTACTTAGAACTCCCATTGACATGAATAAGGAGAGTTGCGCATGCGCAGCTCCCTCTCTTTTTACTTTTGTGGAAGTTCTGTGTTCAGCTTAGTAAGTGCATGTGCGGTTAGCTCTCCATTCGCAGAGACTGCATTAAGAATTAGGATGGGGGGTTTGAGGATGTACCTTAAGGGCGACATGTATGAATGGGACTGTCTATGTATGTATATGGCGTCTTTACAGCCCGATATCAGGCACAGCCCAGTTCATAAATTTTTTAATCTCCCGCACGCCAATCCGGGGCCCATTTCATAGCGCTTGTGGCTCTTTGTAATGCGCCCGATCCCGAGGTGCGTGCGGGAGGAAGGGCGCACAAGAACCGTGGCGAAGCTACAAATATGTAGCTTCGCTACGGTATTTCTGGACACATCACAGCTGGAACACGTAAACCACTTTCAAAGTGGTATACCTGGTCCCAAACTGTCACCCGAGCGCTAGATTGCACCTGATTTATGACCCGCTGTAGAGCGGTTCATAAATCAGGCACATTCTTTGCCGTTATTAGGCACATAAAATTTGGCGTGTTAACGCCAAAGTTCATGCATGTCGCCCTAAATGTCCAAGATGGGTGCCACATAGCATGGGACTTAACAACTGACTATGTAGGGCTCCAGAGAGAAGGAAAGTAGTGTAGCAACTTTGTATTTCTCTAAGCTCCTGTTTCAGTGCATGAAATGTTTCTTCAACTTAAATGTTTTACCGTTTCCTGGACAAGGAAAGATTTGATTATACTTTTGCACTGGAATGAGACCTTTTAATGACTTCCTGGGTTTCTGATGTGTCCCATAAATGATACAACAGGCGTAAAATGGGCAGTATGATCACTGTTATTACCTGCCCTGTGCATAAGCTAAGGTAACCAAGGAGCGGTGGCCAAGAAGAATGTGCGAGCTTAACCCAGAGAAAAAAAAACTGACTGTAAAAGAAGGTCTTGTGTTCCGGAATCGTCTCCTCGTCTGCCAGGGGATAACCACTTTTAACCAACACACTGCAGCTGCCAATATGGGAGGGCTGCTATGCGGCTGCCACATAAGCATGTCTCTGCCAGGCTACAGCTCAGAAAGCAGCCCGTTAAAAGTCTATAGGGGAAAGAAAGTTGTTCCCCACATTATTCCAGGAATTATTATAACTGCCCACACAATCCCAGAACTAACACCGGGAGCTACTGTTACATAACTCTATCAATAGAATAGTCTGCAGTTTGAAACCCCTTACCTCAAATAAACCTAGAGTTGAAGACTTGTTAAAAGTTAGACCTTAGGACTGTAAATTCTTAAAACAAGAGCTTATTTCAGCGGGAAATTGCTTCTGTGCTAAACAGCAGGTCAAATAGAAAGATAATTATACTGGTTATTATATTTATATTTATGTTCTCTATTTTGTAAGAAAAAGCAACCTGGCTACAATGACTTGACTATGACGGGTTCAGTGGCTTATGGACTTCTGACCTGCTCTCACCTTTGTAACTTTTCATGAATTTCCAGTGTGCAGCAAACGAAATAAAGAAAAGTAATAATATTCAAACCCCAGTACAATAATATATGGCAATGCCAGGGATCAGGAAAAATCTCTCTTCCCACTGACCTTATGAGCTCTCACTTCCTCCTGAGGTCTCTTTGAGTTATTCCAAACCACTGGGGCCCACACACAGCTAGGCCACAGCCCAGGTCTGGAACAGTGACAACTCCCAAACCAAAGGGGCTGAACCCTGCCCGGGTGCGGGGGCAGCTGGCAGTCCCTCTGACAATACATATTGGGCTGTTACCTGGTGTGTGAAACCACCACCAGCTGCATCTATTCATCCGAAATAGCAAGTAAATATTGTTTGAAATGTCAAGCCATAAATCGTACAGATCCATTAATTTGGGTTGTTTTACCACATCTCCCCTTTAATACAGAAGTCTTAGGAAAATACTGCTGGGTTGTCCTGGTTCTCATGTAATTTTTCATAACGTTATTTACTCTTCTTCTACCGCTTGAAGGTTAGAGGAAGAAATGTTGTCTTTTTAAGAATGTCAAGTAGCTGAACAGAAATGACAATGATATCTAAACTTCTTGGAGATAAAAATGGACAGGACAATAAAATACACAACTGGTCCTAGATTTAAAGAGATTCTTTACTTCAAAAAATGAATTTTTTAATTTTTATAAAGTTGCCCACAAACATTTGATCACAGGGTGATCAGTGGATGAACTTGGCAGCAATTATTCAGTTATCCTGCAGCATCACCACAGGGAAAATGAAGTATTACACAGTTTCTATCAAAATCAATTGGCTTTCTGGTGATTCCAGATGAATGCTAGGTCCTCCAAAGAGACATTCTTTGTAGCTGCTCTCTGCTGTGGCTAATGGTTTAGGGCCTGAATCAGGGATTCCCTAAGGCTATGTTCACACGGCTTAAAATGGGACGTATTTCAGTCCGTAATTACGCGCCGGAGTGCGCAATTTACGGCTGGAATACGTCCCAGTCATTACGGTAATCCACAGTTCTCATATGGATTACGTCTCGGCGAATCCGCCGCGGGGGGAGATAAGTGACATGTGAATTACCAGCGGCGTATACGCGCCGCTGGTAATGAAAGTCTATGGGCCGGCGAGGTGCCGGCCCCCCCGCTCCCGCCCCGCCCCCGGCCACACAGCTTAGTTGCGGGACGTAATTACGCCCCGCAATTACGCCGTGTGAACATAGCCTACTGCAAATTAAAAATACTTTCTAAACGATACAGCCCTTTTAAAGTCTGAAGTAGCATCATCCATGCATACATTTTTAAGTTTACTGTTTGACTTAAAAACTCCAAACTTAGACCCGAGAGCAAATGACCGCATTTCTTCCTTTATGTTTACAATCATAAGGACCCAAAAAGATTTATACTGAGATCTGTACTACTGCAAATATTTATTAGGTCTTTTTCACTTGTTACAATTTTGCAAAGAAACACTACTAAAAAAGCAAGCATTTTTTCAAGCCTCTTTTTGTAAAAAAAACAAAAAAACAACTGCAGTGGTCAGATGTTATCTTAGGGTCCGTTCACACGGCTTATTCTGGGACTGATTGGAGCCGTACTGCACGCCGTATTTGCGCTGCAATACGGCTCCAATCCGTCCCAGTAACTACGGTAATCCACATTTCTTATAGAGAACTGTGGATTCCGTCTCACCAACCAGCGAATCCGCCGGGCGGGGAGAAAGTGACATGCACATCCCGGCGGAATACGCGCCGTGGATAATGCATGTCTATGGGGCCGGGGAGCTGCGCCCCTGCCCCGCCCCTTATTGAAGCCGGAATTGCGGGCGAAATCCATCCCGCAATTACGGCTTGAATAAGCTGTGTGAATGGCCCCTTAAAGTCAATAAGCAAATATCAATGGCACTACAGATGTTACTTCTTAACTTGTAGCCTTTTTTCATGGCAAAAGGGTTTTCTGACTACGAACTTTAGCTTTCAACATAAAGGGACAGTTAAATGAAGACTTTTTCTAACTACATTGGTCAATAGATTTTACTTTAATAATGAGATAAGAGCATTTTTATGTGCTCTAAGTGCACACAGGTTCATGATGGTATTATTTATAGCTATAATTATTGCTCCTTATGCTGCCATTTTAGTTTATTATCTTTAGGTGATGGGGTCCATCTCATTTTGCTATAGAGCCCTATAAATTATAGCTACACCCCTGGATCTCTTGTCCACTATACTACAGTACTAATGTATTGCAGCACATTATACAATTACCACTCTTTGATTACCTCCTGCCATAGCGTAAGCTATTAAAACATCTGTTGGATTTTGCGACTCCTCAAAGAGATGCCCCCCTTTTCCACACACCTCCCAAAACTGTTTGGTCAGGCAGAAAAAGGCTATGTTCACACGGATTATTGTGGCACGTATAGAACGCGCCCCAATACGCCGGGTGTTTTGGAACCACGTACTTATCAGTGCGTAATTCCAAAGTACGAGGGGGGGCTGGGCCCATGCATTGTCAGCGGCACGTATTCGCCGCTAATAATTGACATGTCAGGTCTCCCCCTACGCGCGTACCTTATGATCTTTTATTGGTCTTTTTTTGGGGGGTTTTGTTTATAGATGCATACTGTAGGAGAAGCATTTTTCCAGGCAGCTTGTGGTGTTTTTCTCCCCATTTGCCTCCGTTTTACTTTTCAGTAAAAAAAATACAGATGGTGAATGAATATTGTGTTTTTTGGTGCATTTCGTGGTGTTTGTCCACATTACAAATCATATAATGGATCAAATAATTTGTGTTGGGAAAAACGCACCAGAAAAAATGCACCAAAAAATACATCTAACAAAACACAAGAAAAAAACGCAGCTTTTGAGATATTGTTTTCAGCTAAAAACACCATGAAAAATGTAAGTGTGAAGAGCCTCACTGTGTGTAGAAGCCTTACAACAATTGTTTTGAAAGGGTGCAGATGTCTGTTCATTGACTTGGCTCTCTGTACCCACCTGCTGTTGACCTGGTTCCTCCCTCTCCTTGCTTGGCATATATTCTTTGGCACTGTGTGAAGCAAACATCCAGACATCTAGTTTTCTGGACTTATTCACAGAAGTTGTGCCAAGACAGCTCTCACGGCTGCAGGTGAGCCAAAAACAACAATACATGGCTGAGTGCAGCCCGCGCCAGGTAGTAAGAACATGATACACGACACTGTATGCCCAGTAGCACTGAGGTGTTTTATATTTTAGTTCCCGTTCACACATGGGGGAGCCCAGGTGATAGTAGTGAGACTGAGAACCTAGAACTGTTTGTAGAATGCATTGCATGTAAAACATGCATCGTGCTTGTTTCCTTTCCATATTAGGTTTTTGGTTCCACTATTTGGCAGGTTTTTTATTCTGAAAAACTCCAATAAAAAATATAAAACTGCACAATCTGTAACGTCATTGTTCCAGATGTTTTTCACTTGTCAGATGTTCACGCAGATTTTTTCTTGCACTGTTTGATTTTTTTGTATTTTTTTCTGCTGAATATTCAGGACCTTTTTTCAAATATTTTTGCACATTTTTATTAATGACTTCAGTAGAAAAAAAAGGTAATGCAAATAAGGTATGCAAGCTTAACATTAACATGACAGCTAGCCAGAGACACAAGCATTATGGCTAAGGCTGTGCTTCAACTTAAGGTACAAATACAAGGCATTGGTCTGCAGGTACCAGGTGAGGCAGGTGCACGTGGATAGTGGATTTGGGGATGCTGGTGCTGTTAGGCACTGAAACGCGTTGTGCGCTGGTGAAGAGTAAATCACAGGGACAGTTTAGGGTCTTGCAGGCTTTTTTCACAGTATTCAGTTTATTGAGCTTTACACACTTTACCTTGGCAATATAAGTACAAGCATAACTGTGTGTACACAGGATGTCTGTCACAATCCCATTACGCTTGGTTCACATCTGTGTTAGAGGTACCATTCAGAACCTCTGGTGCTGAGGTGAAAACTGACACCTAAGAATCCGTTTCACAAAGAACACCCACGGTGCCCGGCTGACCCTATTACTTACAATGGGTCAATTGGGTTTCCACTGTGGTGTCCATCATTTAGATGGAAAAAATAGCATAGTTTGCTGCGCTAATTTTTCCATAATTCCTTATGGAACGAGACATAACCTCCGATGCATTATGTGAACCAAGCCTTACTCTTTCTCTGCCTTAATTCTCACATGTAACTCTTCCCAATACCAATGTAGTTGGTCTTTTTCTATTTACCGTGATACTCTCTTCCAGGAGGGTATCCCCAACTCCAAACTGTAACTGGGCTTACATCTCCAATTACCATGACAGACCCACTGGCACTGTACCACGTTCCCCAGATCAGGGCTCCCCAACTCCGGTCCTCAAAGCCCAGCAACAGGTCATGTTTTCAGGATATCCCACAGAATGCACTGACAATATTGAAATCACCGGAGCAATGCTAAGGAAAGCCAGAAAACATGACCTGTAGATGGGTCGTGAGGACTGGAGTTGAGGACCCCTGCCCTTGATGTTGAGTGCTGAGTGTCCCTGTAGCTCTACCATCACCAGGCCTGCAGCACGCATCATACTCCTTCTGTCTATCACTCTCTCTGCACTTCTGACTGCTGTATCCCACACTCTGTCCCCAATTTTTCTCTTTCTTTTTGCTATCTTCTGTGAGTACACTAGTGGCTGGTGTTCTGCCTTTGTCTGTCCCACTCCACAGCAAGCATGTGTATAGGTGACCCCTTGTAATATCGGTGAGTAGGAAGGCAGAAATCGGGGAGTAACAGCGGTTTTCTTTATTTAACAGTTGAACAGGAAATTGCACCACACTTACCTCTGGGTGCTTTAACCTGATTCTATCAGAAGCCATTCACTGCAGTCTCTGAACTTCTGAGATGGACTTCGGTGGTTCGTCTGTGGGATGAGAGTCTCCCTCTCCATCCACACTCGTTATCCTTGTGTTTGCATCTTCCAGCAAGCTTTCCTTTGGATATGCTTCCTGGTTAGGCTGTACTGTGAGGAAATGCAATGGTCAACATGACCACGCTTACAAACAGGAGTCTCCTTTCCACATCATCACTGTCTCTTCTCTCTCTTTGTCATACTGATTGACTCCTTCACTTCCTGGTCTTTTTCCCTTCCCCTTTCTCCAGGGTCCTCTGATCTCATGACCGAACCCTAACTGCAGGGTCTACCCCTAAACCCTAAGGCAGCATCCACACGGAAAGGACAAAACACTGGTTGGATTCAAAATCATAATCCAACCAGTATTTTACACTTGGTTTTCATTTTTAACGCTGCTTATTGAAGATGATTTTGGATACTTAACATTGGAATAATTAAATAACAATCGTAAATCGTGGAGAAGAATGTACATGTTCCAAGTTTTTTGCAAAGCCAACGGTTTCTAAATCCGACCTCAGAAAGTCCAAGCTGTTTGGCAATCTTCGTAAAAAATCTGTGACGGCCTACTAGAACCAAAGCGCTCATATTCAGGTCAAATTTGACTTTGATCTGAATCCAAAGTGAAACTTTAGTTGCTTAGTAGCTCCACATTTTGTGTCCTTGGGGTACACTTGTGCTTTGTAGCCTAGGTGTTAGGGGGAATTCACATGGTGTATAGCGGCGCGCACGTGTGCCAGTGCATACTTCCCATAATACACCAGCCTGGCCCACATTAAGCCCCCCTTTCCTCAGCACGTATGCGCCGGCACGATGTGAAATGCCACTACTTTTGACAGGGTACAGTACCGGTTGGGGAATATGCAGTGAAATCAAAGCACTAAATAAGTGCTATGATTTAACCGTAATTGCAGGCCACGCTTCAGACGCATTGCAGCACAATCACTATAGGGTGCGTTTCTGCTGCTGCCAAAATACCTCCATGTTGGATGCGCTTTGGATGCGATTTATGCAGTGCTTTTGAATGCGTTTTTTTTGGATCCAAAACGGTTCCAAAAACGCCGTGTGAACATACTCTTAGAGTGAGGCCACACAATGAGGCCAGCCGTATCCAGCCAAAACCACATCCCATGCGGCCTCCAATAGAAAAACAGGTGCATGGCTCTAAGTCACATCACATCTGAGTGAAAACGGTGCTGTGTTCCTACCCTTAAAATACTATATTACCTTCATGGTCCTGCTCAATCTTATATTGAGCGTAGAGACAAACAGGTATCATGCTAAGTGATGCAGTTGCCCAGACATAGGACACTTCTTCACAAGTCCTATTAACTACTATAGGACATATATTTCACCCCTTCTCAATATTTATGCATAAGTCATTATATCAGCAAGAAAGTAAAGATTAGGCTCACTTGCTCGAAACATGACAAGTAATGGTTATTGATTACAGCTGGAACCCACCACTTAACCTCCTAGATGCCGCATTAAACGTGACCACAGCATCTTAATGAGGCCTCCATGGTTGCCAACTTACACTTCACATAATAGTAATACTAATAGGAGAGCCATTATTGCACACTGTTCTGCAATATCTTACTACTGCAGAATAATGGACAGGTAATGAAGTACCCTAAGCGGGCTAAAAATGTAAAACTTAAAGAAGCAAAAAAATGTTTTAAAATAATTAATGTTTAAAACACTTCTCTTTTGCCAAAAATTTATTTTATCACTACATCTGTAAAAGTCTGATATATTAAAATATAGCATTATTTTCCTGTATGGTGAACACCCAATGCCAAAATTGCATTTTTCTGGTCACTTCCAACTCAATAAAAATTGGAATAAGAAGTCATAAAAAACTTGCATATACAGTATTTCAATTTGATACCAATACAAACTAAATTTCAACCTGGAAAAAATAAAAAAAAAGTTATAGAATAAAAAGTTTACATTTTTACTCAAAAATAACATACACACTGGAATTGTACAGACCTGCAGAACAAAGAAAAGCATTCATTTATACCGTATGGGGAACTCCATAAAAAAAAAACTAAACCCCCAGAGAAACGGTGCAATCGTGTGTTTTGTTTTATTTCACATTTCACAACACAAAGAATTTGGTGTTTAGTAGTGTTGAGCGATTATTATCGACAAATTTGAAGTGGGAAAGGGTTTTTTTATGTTGATCAATTTTTTTAATCTGCGATAATTTGGGTTAAAACTGGCATCTCTTTTTAAAGATCGCCCCTTTTTGGGCGCTTTCTGTCATTTTGGGGGCCAGCAAATCAGCTTACGAATAAGCAGGGTGAGATGTTGTGCGACGTCACCCGGGGATGGTATGGTTGCGTTTGGGCTGGAAAAATCACATCCCCTCGTTTTAAACATAAAACACATTTCCTTTTCACCCTCAGTGTCTCTCAGCGTCTCAGAGCAGAAGGACTGCGCTCTGCCTGTGCCCCAACCGCTCACGAAAAAATTCTATTTTTTCACAAGAAAGCTCTACGTTAGCTGGACCTTAAAACTTAGTTAGTTTAAGTTGGAAGATTTTATGTAGTTAGGTAAAAATTTTTAAAGGAACACTACCGCTGTAAAATCAGGGGGGGAGCGGAGGGGGGCCCCCGCGGGGAACCGCAAGTTAAAAAGAATACGGAAAAAGTTCCCCAAAGGGCTTAGGGCGACATGTATGAATTCAAATTTTTTTACTTCCCCCGACACTCCAGTTCTAAATAATAAGAAGAGTATAGAATCGACAGTATAAAGATTTTTGGCGCATAAGCTTAATGGCCAAACTTTTGTAGGGGCATAGAGTGTAATCGAAAAACTTGGGCATTAGTCTATGTAATGCCCAAAAATCTGTCGTATTCTACACTCTCAGTTTTTTTTAAAAATTTTTTTTCTTTTTTTTTTTATAAATAATTTTTAAAAATTTCTTTTATTTTTTTTTTTTTTTTTTTTTTTTTTTTTTTTTGTTTTTTTTTTTTTCCCCCTTTTTTTTTTTTACGCGCGAATGCGCCCTTACGGGGGAAAACGGCCCCTTTATTTCGGGAAAATTCACAGTTCTCATAGAGAACTATGGATTAGTCTCCCCTCCCCGCCCCCGAAATCCGCCGGGCGGGAGATAATTGAAGTCCCCTTTTATCGGGGTATACGCGCCGCTACATGATTTTCAATGGGCCGGGAAATGCCGGGCCCCCTGCTTTCCCCGCTCCGCCCCGCCCCCCGTCCAAAGCTAATTGCGGGGCGAAATTACGTCCCGCAATTAAGCCCTGTGAACATAGCCCAAAGTGACATTGCACTGCAATAGTTTTTATTAACAGTTTTCTATGAAATATTTTCCTGGATATTGGGGACCTGAAATTATATTTGGATCACACTTTTTTATAATGCGGGCCTTTTTTAGGGTCAAAACCCACTTTAATTATCAGTATACATTTCGATAGGGGTTCATTTTTAATTTTGCCCCCTTCCACCTTTGTTGATATATCCACCCTTGAGTTAAATTAGAATCCAGCAATTTTGTAGTCAGCCAGGTTTATAGGTGCCCAAAAAAACCTTTATTATCCCCAATAAATTTCAGATACGGGTTTTTTACTTTGGGGGACTACAGCTTTGTTCATTGAGGCACCTTGCACTTAAAGTGAATACAGCAATTTTATAGTCACCCCAGGTGAATTTAAAGGTCCCAAAAAAACCTTTATTATCCGAATACATTAAGATACTTTTTTTGACTTTGGGGCAAAACAGCTTTGTTTATTGAGGGCCCTTTCACTTAAAAAGGAATAAGCAATTTTTTTAAATCACCACAGGGGAATTTAAAGGTGCCAAAAATACCCTTTTATTTTCCGAATAAAATTTCAGATACTTTTTTTTTTCACTTTGGGGGGCAGGCCAGCTTTGGGTTTATTAATTCTTTCAGTTTAAAAGTGAAAAACACCCAAATTTTGTTTTGATTTGAAGGGTTTAAGAATAGGGTGTTTATTTGCCCTCTTTTTTAAAAGAGACTTTCCAAAACTCTTTCCCTACCCTTTTCCCAAAATTTTTTTAATTTTTGGGGCATTTAGCGAAATGGCAGGTGGTAAGCGGCAAAAGGGGGGTAAGGGCCCGGGAAGGGAGATTTTTCGAGAGAAGGTGCCCTTCCAGTGGGTTTCGACAACACGCAAAAGCCAGCGGATCGTCAGTTTTCAAACCCTCAGGCCTGTCATCCCCCTGGGTCAGGGCCCGTGAATCTCAGTAACGAACAACGCGCCCAAATCGTTCCCCTTTGTGGTTAATGCAACCTGCATCCAGCCAAAAGGGCATGATTTTTTTTTTTGGGGATTTTTTTGTGAAATGCCCGCTATACTACAGGGCCCATTGTAAAAAAAAGTGGTTTTTACAACAAATTTTTTCTTCAAAAATTTTCAAGAGGTTTGGGTCAAGGGGGATGGGCTGTCAGAAACAGGAATAGGGAGGAAAACTGTTAAAAGGGCACATATTGCAAAATGACTTTTTTTTGCAAGAACTTTAACAAAAAGCTAAACAAAACCCTTTATTTAAAACAAAAACCCTTTTAATACAATTAAAAAAGAGAAACAAAGACATGGTGGGGTTCCATCCTATTTTAAAAATGTGTTTTCTAGAATTAAACTACTAAAAAACTTGCAGTACAAATTAGCTGGTAAAAAAATTCCTGTGAATTGTACAAGGGGTACAGGAAAACTTGACCAAATTAGGTTATTCAGAGGACAGGGAGTATGGAGCACGGACAGAGAACAAAGAACAGAACAATTTCCTCCAGAAAACGTTGAGTAAAATGAGAAAAAGAATGCCAAGAAAAAGGGCACCTGGGTGTAACAGGAGCGTTAACCACCAGTATTTCCTAGCGAAGCTCTATTGGTCCGCACTCATAACGGAGGGGCAAGCGCAAACCCGGGACAGGGACAGTATATGTCCATGAAACTAAAATGGTGGTTGAAAGACCCCCTTTTTTCGGCACTTTTTAAATCTGGGGTCAGCCCAGCTTTGGGGCTCATGCTGCGTTCCAGGACAGGATATTCAATGTCCATTCAAGTAAAATAAGGGTTCAAATCATACTGCCTTCTGGCCACATTTTTAATTTGTGGGTAAATGCAGGTTTAAGGGTCAGGCTGTGGTACAAGACAGGGATATGAATGGTCTGTGATTTTTTTTCTGTGCTTTTTATAACCTAAGTGTGTTGCCAAAAATGAGCACGTATCCATTTGACTGTTGTGGATTTAATTCCAGCTTCTCCAGCCCGGTTTGGTGTAAGAATGAAGGTTTGTTGCTCTCCCATAACTTTAATGGTCATCGATCATAATCTACCATCGACCATCGAATATCTTGTCGATGATGGTCGACTATCGACCATCGTCCGATGTCGATGGCCAACGTAATCGCCCAACACTAGTGTTTAGTTCTGTAAAAGGGACAGTTAATAAGTCCTCACAGGTCTATGGAGGCAGAAAAATATAAAACTTATGGCTTTTGGAAGGTGGTGAGGTAAAAACTAATGTAAAAAAAAAAATTCTGTGGTGAAAGGTGTTAAAGTGGTTGTCTCACTACATTTATTCATAGTACATCTGTCCTGTTTTCTTGGCTTCATTTTGAATTCAGGACGTGTTTACTGGCGTACACTAGGCTGCAGAAGAAGCCAGGTCTGTAGTTAGAGCAACCAGTGCTGGCAAACTTCTAACAAAAAAAAAACGATAATTGACTAGAATCTAATCAAAAACAGCTCACAGAAGGAATAAATCCCAGTAACAAATACCTAAAAACACATTTTGCTGGTATACATTAAAAGACTACGTGATAATTATGCCCTCTAAGAATAACCAAAGAGACATAAACCACCTTATAAATCTTAGATGCTCTTAAATAATAGACGCGTTTCCCCAGAAAACTGGTTCATCAGGGGACCAAAAGCACAATACAAAAGCCACCAATCATGGAGGCGATCGCCTCTTTGGTTATTCTTAGAGGGCATAATTATCACGTAGTCTTTTAATGTATACCAACAAAATGTGTTTTTAGGTATTTGTTACTGGGATTTATTCCTTCTGTAACCAGTGCTGGCAGCCTATCATGAGAGATTGAACAGGTCTGTAGTCATAGCGACCTGAGGAGCTGATGCAGCCCATACAAGAGAGGATATCTCAGAATAGGTAGGACACTGTTAATGGACACATATTACAAAGTGACTTGTTTTTGCAAGATCTTTAACATAAAAAGCAATTTTTGTAGTGAGACAACCCCTTTAATGGCTCGACTATTACTAAAAACCAGTGATTAACATTACTCGGTAATGCAATCAATTAAACACTAAGGGAGACATGTTTGAATGGGGCTGTTCCAGTTTTCTGGAGTGCTTTGTGGCCAAAAACTTGTTGTAGCCCTGTTCTGTAGATGTATGTACAGTTGTATACCCAAACCTGGTGCATTCTGCCACTGCATTTTTGACACAACATTTTTAAATGCGGTCATATCACGCCAGAATCTTATGATAGCACCAAAGTTGGCGAGAAATGTACGAATGGGCTGATGGTGTGCCACTGGTATTGGAATGCATATATATATATATATATATATATATATATAAAATATATATATAATAATATATATAAATAATTATATATATATATATATATATATATATATATAATGTCGCAACCATGTCAGTGGCATCCAGGTTCACATTGTGTTTTTCAGAAATGTTTTTTTGTGCAGAACTATACATTGCATTTGGCATATATTGCTTTTAATTTATGCCTCCATTTTGGTCTCTTGCACCCCGCCCAGCTCCAAAGGTTGTTATATCAGTGCAGTATGCGTGCAAGGTTGGTGCTTTTTTTGAGAAATCTGTATTTGACTCAAGTGAGAGGTAAAAATAGAGTAGGACCACCGCCTTGAGATCCTGTTGGTAGCCAGGGGTGGCTTAAGCATTTTTTGATCAAAACATGTGAACTAAGAATCTCAAAGTTTTTTTCATGGACACTCTTAATGGACACATATTTCAAAGTGACTTGTTTTTGCAAGATAACATAAAAAGCAATCCTTGTAGTTTGACAACCCCTTTAATGCAGTGAACCCACTAGCCTTAAAGGAAGGCTCTGATGGTCCGGTAGCTGCGCACAGAACTGTGTCCCTGCTGTGGCCGCCAATGGCCTCACTAGTTTGCCAGTAATATCAATGTTTCACCAGGAAACCTGTGCCCCCATGGGATCCATGTGTGGGCATGGTTTCTTCTGGATGCAGCTATTGGACCTTCGGACCCCACCCTTCTGCTACATGGGGCAGAATTGTAGAGTATTTAGCAGCTGAAAACCCCTTTCCCCTCATCTGAGTGGGGTTGTGTGTGTAGCCGATGCCAGGATTTCTGTAAGCCCTATTCATCAGATTTGCCACGTGTGAATTCACCTCCTTGTAAGCTGCGAGTCGCACATTGTCATCTCGATTATTTAGCATTGTTAGTATTTTAATTGCAGCGTTTATTCTTACAAGAAGAAAATGATAAAACAAGTACAATCCATTTTTGTGATTTGCATCAAATGGGAAAAGTCTGTCCATCTCCTCCGAATTATTCATGGCAGACCCCAGGGGAAAAGGGACAGAGAGGGAAAACCTCTTTGACGTGTTAAAAAATTTAAATGATCGCTGCTGCCGGCTTATAATGACCAGATCTGTGTGTGCACTGCCAGTCGGAAGGGCTGAATTGATGTTTGTGTAATTTCTCTTTTAATGATGACACATGCGGTGAAATTAGATTGTTAAACTGGAGCAATTTCCAGCAGATGTGTTACACCGATAGATTTGTAGCAATTGCCATGTTGTGAGCAATGTATATAAAGCTACAGCAGTAGGTCATGGGGGAGACTGTTCTCGGGTAAGGAGGGGGCAGGTTTATCAATATTTTTTCACACTGTATTTTTTTTATAATTTGACTGGTGACTGCAACATATTTTTTAATATTTTAAAGCGGATGGTAAATATCTCAAGGGCCCCACTGACATGATGTTTTGGGGCTATGTTACTGCTGTCATGGTGGGGCCGTGATGGAGCCATTGGGATCTATAGTAATTTGGACTATGTTTTCTCTATTTCTTATCCCATTTTGCTATGGTATACTACACTTTTGTGTCTAGCACATAAAGGGCGACATGTATGACACTTGCCGCTGACTCACCAGTTCTACCTCTGTTTTTAGTAGTGTATGATCCAACAATAGGTATGAAAGGGTCTCACAGCATTTTATAAATGTGTCCCGTTCTTCATCAAAAATAGTCTCAGCCATGCCACTATGAAACTGGTATGGATTATTTTTGCACCAAATGTTGTTGTTTTTTTTGCTACATTGTATGACTCTGGCCCAAACTTTGACACATTCAAAAGTGTTGTGTCTGGCATAGAATGCGGTAAGTTTTGGCATACAACGCTTCATATATCTAGAGAACAGGGCTATGGCAGTTTGGTTCAAAGCACGGCAAAAAATTATGCAATCTAGTTCATACATTTCGCCCAAAATATATCCAATGGGAAAGAGATCAGACGTAGTCTAGAAGCCCTATTGTTTCCTATGGCTCTGCCGTGATCCTGTGGTGGTGTCCGTCAGGAAATGGGATCTAAGTAGTTCCTGTTTTCCCCAGAGCCCGCCGCAATGCGTAATGGACTTTCTGCGGCGGAACACTACCAGGTCGCTCCCCTGACGTAACTTGTTTGTGGTGGCGACCGAGGTGGGGCTTGGTACAAAATCATGAAGCAAGCTCATATTTGGGGACAGGCAGGAAGGTCAGGACAGGCGTCAATGGTTTGTGGTCGAGGGACGGAGGCAAACGGTACGGTACACAGTAAATGCAAAAACACTATGGAACGCTTCCTTTCAAGTCACAGGGCACTATCGATTTAGCAGGGACCAAAGGAAAGAGAAGGACTTAAATAGGATCAGCGCCCGGTGATAACCAATCAAAGGCACGCTGTCCCTTTAAACCTAGCTGCAGTACCGCGCGCGCACCCAAGGGGGCGAGCATGCGCCTGGCCAGGAAGAGGAGCGCGGCGAGGTAAGTGCCGGACAGTACCGGGCTGCGGCATCGCTCACCGCAGAAGATGCTGCAGGGGTGCGGGTGTGCCTGTGACCCAATACTGGGGTCATGGGGACACCCGTTACAGTGGGTACATAATATGTGTGATAGGCTGTATGCACAAATATCCCTCGCTGCTGTCATGGGTAAAAGGGGCCACTTATCAGGGTTCGAAAAAGGTTTGTTATTGGCTTTCAAGTCAAGGGTGGCGGTATTTCTGTGCAGTTTGTGTGCTGCTGTGATGAAAGTGTATTATGAGTAGACGAATGACACCATTGTGAATAAGCGATGTGGAAACAGCGGAGCACCATGTGCCATTAATGTGAGAGGTGAATGTCATCTATGAATGTGTATGAGGTCAAACCCACACACTTCAGTGCACCAGCTCATCTCCAAAATGAACCAGGGGGCTATGAGATGTGTCTAAAACAACAGTTCAGCAAAACCTACTGCATATGGGGCTCTGAAGCCAAGGGATGGTCACTGCACATCTGCCTATGAAAAGCTTCAATTTTCACCGCAGTATCTGGACCTCCAGTAGTGGAACTTCGCTGATTGGCAAAATGGTTGTCTTCTCCAATGAGTCATGTTTTCTACTTCATTAAACAGATGGATGTTGGCATGTTAGGTGAGAAACAAAGAAAAAACACCCTGCAATCATTTCTGGAAGAACACAAGCTGGTGGTAGCAGCATTATGGTTTGGGGAATGTTTTTGTAACATTACCATATCATCCATGTGGAAGGCAATCCCAACTAATTTGGGTATGAATTCATTCTGGCAGATCACATACCCCTCCTTGGGACGGATGGGATTTTCCAGTAAGACTATGAGACATATCACACAGCTAGAAATGTCTGGTTAAAGGCGCAGGAACAAGACTTCAAGTATTCATTATGAGTAAGGTAGAACAGAACCCCATACACTGCCTTGGGTACCTTGTTATGTCTGGGTATTTTGTTTTTATGGAGTTCGCTTTGCAATATAAATGATGTATTTTCTGTATTCTGCAGGTTGTCACAATTCTGGCGGTACCAAATTTTTAGCGTTTTCAACATGCTTTACTGCTAGTGTTGATCAAACTGTTCTAGAAAGGTTAAGTCCTAGTAGAACTTCTCGAATTTTTAGAACTCGAACCGAACATTTTACTGTTCATTTGAGTAAAGTTCTAGTTCGACACGCCATTTTCAGTGTCTTTCTGCACTCTTGGCAACCATCCAATCACATTTCTGCACTTTTGCCGGCCATCCAATCACCTTTCTGCACTTTTGGCGGTCATCCAATAAGTGCAGAGCATAGTGTAGTGTCAAAAACTTCATCGCTGAGGTGTAGGGATCTCATTGGCTGCTAAAATCACTTGACCATGTTATATATATTTCACTGTATTGCCTTGCGAATGCCATTTTCAGCTCACTCTCTGTACTGTACAGACTGCTCTTTGTTAGTTAGATAGCATTTTCAGCTTTAATTTGTGAGTTTGGTATTGCTGGCTGCATCTTTCCCACACACAGAATCTGTTATTTGTCTACATTTGCAGGCTCACATAATGCCTAAATCTAATATAAATGGATATATATTATACAGAATGCTTGGATTTGCTAAATCATACTTGGTGCCCAAAAGTTCTGTTTTTGCAGTTTCCGGGGTTCAGTAATTGTATAACACACCGTCTCCAAATCTCCTATGTGTCAAAGGGGCTTTTGGGCCCCCTCAGGATGCAGGGCCTTGTAGCAGCTGCTACCGCTGCACCTCCTATAGCTACGCCCCTGCTTGCAAGCTGTCCTCATCTTTTCAGTTAGCCATTGAAAGGAATGAAGTATTTCAGCCTATCAATTCTTTTCTGTCACTCTAAGAGCCAAATTTTCTTCACTAAGTTGTTCCACGTATCCAGTTTACTGTTATGGATAGTAATTACAGCTTCTTACCTGTATAGGTATAAAAATTAACCAGAACATCTTCTCTTATTGACTTTAATGGGGTTCGGAGTTCGAATAGAACCTCGAACCGAACGCACTAAAGTTCGAGGTTCTAATTGAACTAGAACTTTTTACTGTTCGCTCAACACTATTTACTGCTTAAAAAAAAGTTATACTTTAAATTTGCGCTGCAAAACCATTTTCTGCAACCAATACATTTTTTATTTTCTTATTTTTTACAGACTGATGTATAATTTTTATTGGTACCATTTTGTGATACGTGCAACTTTTTGATCACTTCATTCCAATTTTTGGGGACGTGAAGTGACACGAAGAAAATGCCATTTTAGCAATGGTAATTTTTTTCTATAGTTTTCACTCTAAGAGATAAATAATGTTCTATTTTATTAGATAAGACTATAATGAATGCAACAGCATCAATTAGGTTTAACTTTCTTTTTTTTATTGTAAAATGGCAAAAAAGGGTGTTTTGGACAATTAATCTATTTTCTATTTTTTTAAGACTTTCTATTTTACTTGCACTTTTTATCCCCCTAGGATCCTTGACCCCTAGGAGGCACAATTATTTGTTCACATAGTTGTATTGCAAAATAATATTCTGATATGGCTCTTCCAGTATACCTTGCCTATGGTTATCTATAAAAGGATTAGACTGAAAAAAATGTCCCGTGAGCTACAAATAAATTCACACAAATTAAAAACAATTAGTTTTCATCAATATAAGGTTGAAAAGATATTTATAAATTGTCCACAAAAATGGAAAGGTCTTAAACTGCAAACAAACGACTAGAGGTAAAAATACATAAGAACCATGGTTAGATGTAGTGAAACCTCAGAATAAAATATAAATGACCATGATAGTAGAAAAGTATATACAGATGTAATAATAAATCAGTCAGAATACATATACCGTAAAAAAATCGAAGTGCCAGTACGATAAATAATACACAATTCATTAAATTATTACAGAGTAACCAAAAAAATGTTAACCCCTGTGTGAAAACTGCTGTTTGGGCGCATAGCAGTACGTACAATGGAGGGAGCACTATTTGGCTTTTGGAATACAGATTTTGATGGGGCCATGTTGTATTTACAAAGCCCCCAAAGTACCAGAACAGGTGAAACCTTCCAGAAGTTGCCCCATTTTGGATTCAACACCCATCATGGATCTCATCTAGGGGTGTATTGTGCATTTTGGGTGCACAGGTGTTCCAAAGTTTTTTTTAGTATTGGGCCATGAAAATGGAGGGAAAAAACGCAGTTCCGTCATTGTTTTTTGAGCTTCATTTTTACAGCGTTTGCCGCGCAATGTAAATGACAGGAAAACTTCACTATGCGGTCGGTACAATTACAATGATATAAATTTTATACAGTTTTTTGTTTTCTTAATTTTACACCTTAGAAATGCATTTATTAAAAAAAAAATTGTCGTCATAATCTCTTAACCATTACTTTTTAAATTAATAATGGAGTTGACTAAGGGCTTGTTTTTTGCAGGATGAGTTGATGTTTTTATTGGTATCGTTTTTGGGGGGGGCAAGGCTTTTTAATCACTTTTAAATCTGGTTTTTGGAAGGCAAGGTGAAGAAAATGATGCAATCCTAGTAGTGTTTTTTTTTATTTTTAACAGGGCTCACCATGCAGTATATGTGAGTTAGTTTTGCTCTGTGGGTCGATACGATTATGGTGGTACCCAAGTTGTATAGTTTTTTTTTTGTTGAAATGCTTCAAAAACAAGGTGTTTTTATTGCGTAAAGCAATATTTATGCATCTCTATCTTCTGAGAGCCATAACTTTTTTATTTTTCTGTATACAGAGCTGTGTAAGGCATTTTTTTTTTTTTTTGTGGGATGAACTGATGTTTTCATTGGTACCACTTTGGCATTTATATGAGTTTTTAATCGCTTTTTTATTCCATTTTATGTGCTGTGGGATAAAGGAAAATCGCAATTCCGTTTTTTTTTTTATGGTATTCACCGTGCAGGTTAAATACAATAACAGATTTAGAAGGTAGGTTGTTATACATGAGGCAATACCAAATATGCATACTTTGTTTATTTTTTTATCTTTTTTGGGGTGATCGGTATCTGGAAGGGGAAAAGGGCAGTGTACGTGTTTTTATTTTACTGTTTCTGTCTTACTTTTTTTCACTTTTCCCCATAGGGGTCTTGTAACAGGGATCTTCAGATCACTGTTACAATGGAGAAAACTACTACTGTGCTGCTCTCCATGGCTACTGTCAATCACTATGCCTGGCCATGGCCAGGCATAGTGACATCACAGACAGCATTTGTTAGGCTTCTGGGCTGTCAGGGAAGCCATCAGCAGTGCGGCGGCTGCTCTGATGGGGACAGAGGGAGCTCCCTCCCTCATGTCTTTCCCTTAGTTGCCGCGAATGATGATGGCAGTTAAGGGGTTAATCGCCCGTGGCCAGAGTGAGCTCCGGCCATGGGTGATGCAGCATGGGGTCTGCTATAATATACAGCTGGTCCCATGTTGCGATCGTGTGGGCCCCGCTTGAGAGCACACCATAGTCCAGGACTTACCTATACGGCAATTTGCAGGAATTCACTTCCCGCTGGGACGTATGGAGACGACCAATGTCGGGAAGGGCTTAAAAAGTAACATGTTAGTATTAAAAGTGAATTACACCAATGATATGAATAATATAGTTCATTATGTAATACAGCGCATGAAAGACAAGACGTTTCATACTATTATAACTCCTAGTATGGAAACAATCTCAAGGTATATTCACACTTCCCTTGTCAGGAGATTATAATAGAAGTAGTAATATGGCAGCCATGAAGGCATTTGATAGGTCCCCAGCTGCCATGACAACTGGTCGGAAATATAATGTGGCCCCCATTTTAAGTTTTATACCATGGCAGTTAAGTGGTTAAATGGCAGAGATCGAAGTTATTTTTGATCCTGACTGCTAGTGACACATCCTGGCTGTAATTAGGAGCTGTTGCCTTCTGGGTATGGAGCGGACTCTGGAATGAGCCCTCTTCATACACCCTTACTGACATGAAGAAGTAAATGTACATCAAATGTCAGTAAGGGCTTAAAGGATACTTCCAGTTTAGAAAAACATTTTTATACAAGCTATTAGGGAACTGAAAGCTTTGGTAAGAATCCTTATCCATTGTAAGAGAGGAGAATAATTATTGAGAGCATTTCTCGCCCTGGAGGACCTGTCATGTCCTATATTACACACACTACCTATTGATTAGAATAGGCATGGTGTAGTACTTCATTTCTCCTTTGGTGGCGCTGCAGGGAACTCAAACTCTTGTTGCCAGGCTTTCCAACAGATAAAAGCTGACTGCTGAGGGTTCCTGCATTGGGACATTTTCTGATCAGCTTATTGTCAAGTAACCCTTTTAACAAGAAAGGGTGATCCAATTAAATAACCTGATATAAGAGGAAACCGTATTTATTGTATATTTTCATTTTGGAATGAAATGATCTATTAAGTACATAGTCCTTGACTATACAAGCTTATTATTACTTTGTCTTACAGTGTTAGGACTGTAGCTTTGTCAGCCCTGCTATCTGGCAGTAATGGAAAAGCTGAGCTGGGGAAATCAAGAGACACATTTAAGACCATACAGAATATGGTGAGAAGCCATTGATGCGGAATTAACAGTGTGATAATTCCCCTTCTAAGGGCATGAAAGGTGACACTGGTGACAGGTTCACACCATGGAATAGGGAGATACAGAAGAAAAGAAGAGACGTAAAATTACAGCTGAGTGCACACATACAGGATGAATCATTTCTAGAACCTCAGAATAGTGCAGGTTGCAAAAGTGTCCAGGGGGTCACAAACTTTATAACTTGTATCTGCTGCCCTTCACCTTGATCCATTTCTTACAAGGCTTGCTTTCTTTGTCCTTGCCCTTATATATCCATTCTAAACTCTGTCACAGGTGTTCCCCCGATCTGCATGTCAGTCCACGTGCGCACTTGTAGCCTCTTGGCAGTGTCCATGCCGGGTAGGAGTGGTGCGGAGTCCAGCACAGCGGGTTGCGGGAATGCTTGTGCTGCTTTTACTCCGGGAATTCTCACCTCTCTGCACTCCTGCTTCCATGTATTTAAAGAGCCAGCACACTAATAATTGGCTAATTGCCGGGTGTTGACCTTATATCTCATGCCCACTTCCTGCATTCCCTACCAAATCTATAGTGCCCAATGCCTTAGAGAAAGTGTTCCCTGAGGTCTAGCTCTGCCGTGTATTCGACCTTTGCCTTCGTCCACTGACCACGTTTGCCTGCTACCTGCCCTGACCTGTCTTTAAACAAGTCACGTCTGGGGTAACAACCTGGGTGTCTCCTGCCGCACAAGCCCAACCTGCCTTGTGGAGGGCTCTAAGGGAAAACCGGGAGGCATCTTAGCTCCCTGACGTGGCTTTCACCACCACTTGTGGTGATCCAGAGGGTCCTAACCATCCATGACAGACCCACTGTGAATGTATACTTATTCTGGAATTTTATTATAGCCTTCAAATAAATATATCTAAATTTCTGTAAAGAAAAAAAATCCTTTGTGTTTATGCATTAGGGACCTTGCTGATGTCTGAATAAACAACAATTGGGCCAGCTCCCAGCAGCACTGTGGTTACCTTCTCTACGATTTTATGCAGCTGGGAACCCACTGTGGACCCCTAGGAGCCTGCCCTACAACGATTGTTTGGATTTAGCTTTTTGTGCTACGGAGTGAAAAAAGAAAGTCTACCTTAGATGGGACTGTGCACAGATGCCTCTGAACCTTTTTACTTTAAAGCGCCATTAATCTCAGGGCGCTGTACATTTGAGGGGGATAACATACATAGCATAGGTCCAAAGAAAGTTAAATGACAACAATAAATGACAAACAACTGGTACAGAGCGAGAGAGGACTCTGCCCGCCAAGGTTTACAATCTACAATGAAGAAGGAAAGAGACAGGAGGTGAGGGGCAGACATGTTTGTGGGGTAGCACAGTGTCAGCAGGGTTATTGTAAATTTTAGTTTATCCTGAAGAAATGGGTTTTCAGGTTGCTTTTAAAACTAGCAAAGGTGATGGAAAGGTGACTTTAGTAGGAAATATATTAGCGTTTCTTTATAGTAATGTTTGCTGTTGACCAACTTGCCCCCATGGAGGCTCTGACTGATGAAGTCTTATATTTTGGTGCTAAAGCACAATAATGGGGCAAAGAAACAGGGCATAATAACATACATGAAAATATTCTGGCAATACCTAAAGGGTTAGGCATGCAAAAACATGTAGAAAGCTTTCCACATCAAATGAACGACTCCAAAATCACATATATACCAAAAAAGAATGAGCAGTACATCCTTAAAAGTACAAAATCTTTACTTGATATAATATTAAAAATGTATACACAAAGTGACACTTGGAGAAAACCAATAGAAAAAAACGGCATAGTGTCCTTCGTAATCCATTGAATGTTTATATGCAAGTGCTTAAAAGGGTTTTCTCGCTACAAAGATCATATCTCTAATGATGGGGAAAGTAAAAAATAAGCACTTTTGTAATTGGTTTGCATTACCTAAGTCACTTAGTATAGTAGATATGAGCTAAACTGTGCATCTATAGCTATTTTTGCAGCAGTTGGACGGGGCGCGCCCCTTTTTCTGTGATTGGCTGACTGACATTTCATTCAGCCTGTTGGCACATTCCCCTGGATGAGAAATACCCCCTGTGCTGTGATTGGCTGCCTGCACTCTGTGCTTACTCCCCTCTGAGCTGTGAGAAACAAGCTGCCTGAGATGTCTGTGTGTCTGTATGATGAAGGCTGTCTCAGCTTCTCTCTACGTGATGGCTCTCCAGTGATAGTTCTTTGTAAAGGATCTGGGCAATTACTGAGTATCTAACTGCTATTTTCACTTTCCCCTCATATAACACAGCCTTATACTCTGTGCTCCCTTCATGTAACACAGCCTTATACAGTCTGCTCTCCCTCTTGCCTGATAACAGAGGGGGATTAGGGGGGCAGAGAGCATTTCTCACACTTGCTTCATCAGTTCAGGCTGTATGTATAACTGTTTACACCAATGCAGAGATACTGGTTACAAGGAGCCTGTGAAGCCTGAGAGGAAGCAGACAGCTCTGCAGCCATGAGAAGCATAGCATGAGGTCTGCAAAGCTGATATTCTCTCCCGTCCCCTGCTAACACAGAATGATGATGTCACAACACTTCAGTGAGGGGAGACTCGCCTCCTGGCAGAAGAGGCATGCCTACAGGGAAGAGAGACTCGCCCCTAGATTTGAAACTGAAACAGATTGGATCAGCTCAAATCTACGAAAGCTTCAAACGATAAAACCCCTTTAATGGTTAACAATAGGTAAGGAATATAACTGTACAAATGGCTAAAGTACGAGATTATCCTAGTAAACATCAGAGATAGAACATCCAAAATAAAATCCAGAAAATCACATTGTATAAATTATAAAAATTGACTTGCATTTTGCAGTGAGAAGTAAATATTTGATTCCTCTGGCAAACAAGACTTAATACTTGGTGGCAAAACCCTTGTTGGGAAGCACAGCAGTCAGACCTTTTTTGTAGTTGATGATAAGGTTTGCGCATATGTCAGGAGAAATTTTGGTCCACTCCTCTTTGCAGATCATCTCTAAATCATTAAGATTTTGGGGCTGTCACTTGGCAACTTGGAGCTTCACCTCCCTTCTATGGGATTAAGGTCTGGAGACTGGATATGCCACTGCTTGACCTTAATGTGCTTCTTTTTGAGCCACTCCTTTGTTGCCTTGGCTGTCTGTGTTGGATCATTGTCTTGTTGGAAGAACCAGCCATGACCCATTTTTAATTTCCTGGTGGAGGGAAGGCGGTTTTCACTCAGGTACATGGCTCCAACCATTCTCCCATTGATGCGGTAAAGTAGTCCTGTGCCCTTTGCAGAGAAACACCCCCCAAAACTTTATGTTTCCATCTCCATGCTTGACAGTGGGAACAGTGTTCTTTGGGTCATAGTCAGCATTTCTCTTCCTCCAAACATGACAAGTTGAGTTAATGCCAAAGAGCTCAATTTTTGTCTCATCTGACCACAGCACCTTCTCCCAATCACTCACAGAATCGTCCAGGTGTTCATTGGAAAGCTTTAGACGGGCCTGCACATGTTCCTTCTTGAGCAGGGGGACCTTGCAGGCACTGCAGGCAATGGTTTTCTTGGTGACTGTGGTCCCAGCTGCCTTGAGATCATAAACAAGTTCCCCCCCATGTAGTTTTAGGCTGATCTCTCCCCTTCCTCCTGTTCAAGGATACCCCACGAGGTGAGATTTTGCATGGTGCCCCAGATCAATGTCAATTGACAGTCATTTTGTATTTCTTCCATCTTCTTACTATTGCACTAACAGTTGTCTCCTTCACACTCAGCGTCTTACTTATGGTTTTGTAGCCCATTCCAGCTTGAATGATCTATGATCTTGTCCCTGACATCCTTAGAAAGCCATTTGGTCTTGCCCATGTTGTAGAGGTTAGAGTCTGACTGATTAATTGAGTCTGTGGACAGGAGTCTTTTATAAAGAGGACTATTTAAGACAGTTGTCTTGATTGCAGGTAACGAGTTGATTAGGAGCGTCCAACTGGTCTGTAGTAGCCAGAACTCTTAATGGTTGGTAGGGGATCAAATACTTATTTCTCTCAGCAAAATTCAAATAAATTTATATAATTTATACAATGGGATCTTCTGGATTTTATTTTTGATATTCTATCTGTCAATGTTAAAATAAACCTACCCTTAAAATTATAGAATGTCCATGTCTTTGTCAGTGGGCAAACTTACACAATCAGCAAGGGATCAAATAATTATTTCCTTCACTGTAATTACATTGCTTTTCTGGTATCCTATGCCATGGAGAGTACCACCTAGAATTTGCTGGTTAGGACCTGTTCAACATAGAGAAACTAGTAGCAAAACTAATCACGACTTTCTTATACCCAAATGTTTGTGTTTTAGTGAAGGGAAACCTATGATAAAGCTGATCCTACAGTTCAGAGACGTAACTTGAAGCTCCTGGTCACAAATAAGAGTGTAGCCTGCTCCTGGGCCCCACTGCAGAAATTGAAATTGGGCCCCCCAGCAACCATGTGTTATTTATAATACTGGTGTGTTCCTATGTGGCAGGAGAGCTTTTGGGTCCCCTCATGCTGCAAGGCCCAGTGGTGACTGCTACTTCTGCACCCCTTTTAGATACGCCCCTGCCACAGTTTCTTTTGGAGCCAGATTTGTGTCTGAAGGCATCAATTTTGGATGTCTTTTGGAGCAGGCATAGAGAAGCTACATTCTATATTCTATAGTCTATATCCTCTGTATATCGTAAAGTGTTTCAATCTCTGCATAGCAAGGAAAGAGTTACCAAATACAGAAGTGACACTTCTGATTGTGGTGGCACGAAGCTGGAGTAAAATTTTAATGGTGATTTTTGGTGTGTGTATTCAAGGTGAATGGAGTCCAGCCCATGAAAAATTCATCTTCAATTCTGTCCTGCAAAATTTTCATGTCGCTCAGTTTAGTAAATTTTTTATTCCACCTGCACTTAAAGAGAACCCTCTCTCGTCACTAAACTCCTGTTAATAAATCATTTCCCCGCTGCTCAATTTGTGTGTTATTTACTTATTTATCTGAAGCTTGTCCACATTTACACATTTATACCGTCTGTGCGGAACACCAGCAGAGCATTTCAACTAATCTTAAAGAAGAAATGTTTACCTCTTAAGTAATGTTAGAGGAAAATGTATATTTTTCCCAAACAAGTCAAATAATATTATTATAGTTCTCGTGATCTCTGCACCTTTATACACATTTTAGCACTTTACACAAATTTTTTATAACGTGATGAGGCATGTGGAGTACTACTGCTATTGGTTATGCTTACGCAATTGGAAGCATAGGGAGGTGCTATAGAGGTATTTTGCACCTTTATGGCAGCTTTACTACAGTGGAGCCAGGTTATGACTGTGGGCATGAGCAATGAAGCAATTTTTGGAAAAATTCTGGGCTAAACCATTCAACTACATCAAGCTTTCGGATAGCTTTGAAGCCAATCAAGTTGTCTACACCTAGACATGGACCTTACACAGGACTTGGATGGAAACTAAACAGCAGGGTCAAGTGTCACGCTTTTCATGTAAGAGAAAAAACAAAAACGAGACAGCGCTCCCTAGCGCAATATTCCGACTTTTGAATAAAAACCACTAGTACTTATTTTAAGCACTAACCTTCTAGTGTTGTGCAAAGGAAGGCACAACACTTTTTTAAGCATACAAATATTTGGAACCGAAGAATCACGGTTGTCCACAGCCGTCTGTCCGTTTTGCTCCGTACGCCCGATGCATGGGGTCAGGATAGTAGCGATCCAAAATGTGTGAAGATTTTCTCCAGTTTGCCCAGAAAAAAAACTCCTTTAAATGGACTGTAATGACAGCGCTGTAATGAATGTCTTTTTAGTTGAAGATTTATTATAAATAGCAATTGGAATACGCATTTCATGTGTAGACCACACTTCCTCAGTTCCATACCCAATGTGCTAAACTCATGGGGTTAAATACAAAAAACTGCCAGGTCTGCACATGTCAAACAAGGGAACAATCAGGTAAAAGTATAAAAACTATATAAAAATTTAATAAATAGATTGTATATAAATCACATTTATAAATTGTACATCCACATAGAAATACCATATCATTTTAAAAGTATTACAAGAATAATTATTATAAAAAGGGGGAAAAAAGAAGAAAAACTTTATTTAAAAACAAACAAGAATACTTTATTTAAAAAAAAAAAAAAAGGTTTAAGTGACTAGATGTAGCCATTATAGATTGCTGGATTTGTTTAGGGTCTATCACTAAGGGTAATAAAGGTGTTGTTTTGAACTTTGTATTGTATTTCTATTATGAATGGAGAAGAGAAAAGGAGTGTCATTCACGACTTATAAACTTTTAAATATATTTCTCATTGATGGTCTCCTGTAATAGTGATTACCATTGCCCTCAGTTTAAGAAGATACCATATATACTCGAGTATAAGCCGAGTTTTTCAGCACAAAAAATGTGCTGAAAAATCCGACCTCGGCTTATACTCGAGTCACTGTCGGCACTCAGGCGCTGCGATGGCCCGAGTGCTGACAGGGACGCTTCAGTTATATGCGGCTCCTCAGGGAGCGCATATAACTGAAGGCCAAGTGAGCGCACAGTGTCCGGGCGCTGCGCTGGCCCGGGCAATGTCCGCGATCCCTTCACCTACATGCGACTCCTCCGGAGCGCATATAGGTGAAGGGATACCACTGCGGGGCACAGAGCGAGCGCTCCGTGCTCCGCAGTGGACTCTGGGCGGCCGCAGACTCGCGGCTGTCCGGAGTTTCCGGCACAGGCAGCGTGTGTCATCACGCTGCGTGCGTGGCCTGATGACGTCACCCGTCTGTGCCGATAAGACCGAGGACAGCACGTGGGAGGCCGAACAGCGAGGAGGCGGAGCGGCGAGGGAGACGGAGCAGCGGGAAGTCTGGTAAGTGATTGTTGTTTTATTTTTTTAAACTGCCTATACCTGCCTACAGCTGCCTATACCTGCCTACAGCTGCCTATACCTGCCCTATACCTGCCCTATACCTGCCTATACCTGCCAACAGCTGCCTATACCTGCCTACAGCCGGCCCTATACCTGCCTACAGCCGGCCCTATACCTGCCTACAGCCGGGCCTATACCTGGCTACAGCTGCCTATACCAGACTACAGCCGGCCCTATACCTGCCTACAGCTGCCTATACCTGCCTACAGCTGCCTATACCTGCCTACAGCTGGCCCTATACCTGCCTACAGCTGCCTATACCTGCCTACAGCCGGCCCTATACCTGCCTACAGCTGCCTATAACTGCCCTATACCTGCCTATGCCTGCCCTATACCTGCCTACAGTCTGCCTATACCTGCCTACAGCTGCCTATACCTGCCTTATTCTTGCATACAGCTGCCTATACCTGCCTTATACCTGCCTACAGCTGCCTATACCTGCCCTTTACCGTCCTTCTGCTTGCTCTTAGTTCCCTATACCTGCCTACAACCTGCCCTATACCTGCATATGGGGCCATATACCTGCCTATTACCTGCGTATGGGGCCATATACCTGCCTATAATCTGCTTATGGGGGACATATAACTGCCTATTCATGCTATGGGCCATACGTGCCTTTTGGGACATATACCTGCCTATACCTGCATATAGGGCCATATATCTGCCTATAATTGCCTATGGGGGACATTAAACTGCCTATGTAATTTTATTGGTATCCATTTTTATTTTTAATATTTACCAGTAGTCGCTGCATTTTTTACCCTAGGCTTATACTCGAGTCAATAAGTTTTCCCGTTTTTTGGGGCAAAAGTAGGTGCCTCGGCTTATACTCGAGTATATACGGTATGAGGTCTAGAGGTACGATAAAAAGGTATAAAGTGTTCTGTACTTTCAGATGTTGTACACACACATATGTATGTGAAAAGAAACTATGATTTACGATAGAATGTGCTTTGACATGAATAAATAAAAGAAAAAAATATATATCTATATACACATACATATATATACATACATACACACACATATACACACATATACATACACATACATACACATATATACATGCCAAAAACATAAATAAATAAAAATAAATAAATATATGCCAAAAAAGTATAGGCAGGTATAGGCAGTTTAATGTCCCCCATAGGCATGTATGGGCAGTTTAATGTCCCCCATAGGCAGATATAGGCTGGTAGAGGCAGTTTAATGTCATTCATAGGCAGGCAGGTTATAGGCAGGTATAGGCAGTTTAATGTCCCTCCTAGGCAGGTTATAGGCAGTTTAATGTCCCCCATAGGCAGGTTATAGGCTGGTATATCGAACTATATCGAGCTATATGTCCCCATAGGCAGGCTATAGGCAGGCTATAGGCAGGTATAGGTCGTTATAGGCAGGTATAGGTCCTCCTAGGCAGGTTATAGGCAGCTATATGTCCCCATAGGCAGGCTATAGGCAGGTAATTGCCCCCATAGGCAGGCTATTGGCAGGTATAGGTCGTTATAGGCAGGTATAGGTCCCCCTAGGCAGGTTATAGGCAGGTATAGGTCGTTATAGGCAGGTTATAGGCAAGTATAGGTTGTTATAGGCAGGTATAGGTCCCCCTAGGCAGGGTATAGGCAGGTATAGGTCCCCCTAGGCAGGCTATAGGCAGTTATAGGTCCCCCTAAGCAGGTTATAGGCAGGTATAGGCAGGGTTTTAAAACAAAAAAAACGGCACTTACCTGGCTCCCCGCTGCTTCGCCTCCCGGGCGCTCTCCTCCGTCTTCTTGGCACAGGCGGGTGATGTCATCAGGCCGCGCACGCAGCGTGATGACACACACTTCCTGTGCTGGAAACTCCAGACAGCCGAGAGTCTGCGGCCGCCCGGAGTCCACTGCGGAGCAGAGAACGCTCGCTCTGTGCTCCGCAGTGGTATCTCTTCACTTGTATGCGCTCCGGAGGAGTCGCATGCAGGGGAAGAGATAGCCGACAGCGCCTGGGCCACCGCAGTGACCGGACGCTGTCGGCTGTACTCGGCCTTTAGTTATATGCACTCCCTGAGGAGTCGCATATTGCTAAAGCGTCTCTGTCGGCACTCGGGCCATTGTAGCGCCCGAGCGCCGACAGTGACTCGAGAATAAGCCGAGGGGAGATTTTTCAGCACATTTTTTGTGCTGAAAAACTCGACTTATACTCGAGTATATACGGTATTTTCTTTACATTTTACAAGTATTTGCTACTTTGTCTTGCTCTATCACATAAAATATCAATAAAGTACATTTAAGGTGCTTTCACACAGCGCAATTCTGGTGCAGTTTTAACTGTGCTCCAATTAAACTGCCTTTATTACCAGTTGTCTAAATTGTTCGGAAAGGTGTTTCAAGTAAGTATTTAATTACTGTGTTTGAAGTCTTGTGGATACAAACACACTTAGTGTGCTTTCACACAGCGCAGTTTTGGTGCAGTTTTAGCTTCACTCCAATTATCTACCTTTATTACCAGCAAGCTTCTTTCACTTATCTAAACTGTTTCATTTTCTTTTTATGCTCATTGCTTACCACTAAATATAGACAGATAGATGAAATCTGTACACTACATAATAGCCCACAGTCTGATGATGAACTACTTTAGTGACTGCGAGCTGTAGAACTACTCAGTGACACGTATGACTTTCATGTCTGATAAAAGAAAGTGCAATCATAATATGAATGACAAACAGATGCAGCAAACTTATAATTGACACTTGATACATCACATCCCATTGAAACTTTCAAGTTAAAGTCTGCATCCCCATGACATCTAAAGAGTTATACAGCTGGGATCAGAGCTGTCGCTGAAGTAGTGATGAAATTCACTCAAACCAATCACATAGCCAAATCTATAGGATTACATGACATCAGAACAGATACGTCATACGTGGCTGCATTCTTAAATGGCTCCTTATTATCAATTCAGATGCAGTTCCTATTCCACTTAATCTGGCAGCTGGGAGTCCCAGCTGTAAT
This sequence comes from Phyllomedusa bahiana, assembly GCA_025379985.1. NCBI lineage: Eukaryota > Metazoa > Chordata > Amphibia > Anura > Hylidae > Phyllomedusa > Phyllomedusa bahiana. The sequence continues at coordinate 45,268 of JAODAL010005261.1, forward strand.
ATTCAGCTGACACCTGCTACTTATGGAGCAGACTAACCGAGTGAGTCCACTCGATACTCCCTTACTGGTATTAAGATGTATCAGTATGTCAAATGTCGGTAAGGGGTTAAAGCCATTGAAACATCTAGATAGATAGCTATGTGCTACCTTCACTACTGATGAATTTTCATGGTCCTCAATTATTTATTTAGTGTCCATTCACTGAACCTCCAGCTTGTATTGTCTAATATTTACATTTTTTATGTCATTTTTTTTATATATTAGAATGAATGAAAGGATATAATCGCCAACTGGATCTTTCAAGGTTTCTATATATACATACATCTATCTAAAGAACTTTCCTCCCGCCATTCTGAACTATTTCTAAATCTGCGGTGTCTTACAATATTATCTTCTCTTAGGACTGCTGTAGGGGTCTTGATTACAGTGGGTATGAAAAATATTCAGACTCCTTTAAATTTGACTCTTACTTTCATTGCAGCCATTTGGTAAGATCCAAAAAGTTCATTTTTTGGCTCATTAGTGTACACTCTGCATCCCCCCCACCCCCATCTTGAAAGAAAAAAACAGAAATGTAGATATTTTTGCTAATGTATCAAACAAGAAAAACTGAAGTATCACATGGTCATAAGTATTCAGACCCTTTGATGTGACACTCCTATTTAACTCACATGCTGTCCATTTCCTTCTGATCCTCCTTGAGATGGTTCTACTCCTTCATTGGAGTCCAGCTGTATTTAATTAAACTGATTGGACTTGTTTGGGAAAGGCACACACCTGTCTATATAAGACCTCACAGCTCACAGTGCATGTCACAGCACATGAGAATCATGAGGTCTAAGGAACTGTCCAAGTAGCTCAGAGACAGAATTGTAGCAAGGCACAGATCTGGCCAAGGTTACTAAAGAATTTCTGCAGCACTCAAGGTTCCTAGGAGCACAGTGGCCTCCATAATCCTTGAATGGAAGAAGTTTGGGACGACCACAACTCTTCCTCAACCTGGCCGTCCAGCCAAACTAAGCAATCGTGGGAGAAGAGCCTTGGTGATAGAGGTAAAGAAGAACCCCAAGATCACTGAGCCCCAGAGATGCAGTAGGGAGATGGGAGAAAGTTCCACAAAGTCAATATCACTGCAGCCCTCCACCAGTCGGGGCTTTATGGCAGAGAGTGCCGACGGAAGCCTCTCCTCCTGTGCAAGACATATGAAAGCCGCATACAGTTTGCAAAAAAAACACATGAAGGACTCCCAGACTATGAGAAATAAGATTCTCTTGTCTGATGAGATGAAGATTGAAGTTTTTGGTGTCAATTCTAAGCGGTGGAGAAAACCAGGCACTGCTCATCACCTGCCCAATACAATCCCAACAGTGAAACATGGTGGTGGCAGCATTATGCTATGGGGGTGTTTTTCAGTTGCAGGGATAGGACGACTGGTTGCAATAGAAGGAAAGATGAATATGGCCAAGTACAGAGATATCCTGGATGAAACCTCTTTCAGACGCTCTGGACCTCAGACTGGGCTTAAGTTTCTTCTTCCAAAAAGACAATGACCCTAAGCACACATGTAAAATAACAAAGCAGTGGCTTCAGAACAACTCTGTGACCATTCTTGACTGGCCAATCCAGAGCTCTGACCTAAACCCAATTCAGCATCTCTGGAGAGACTTGAAAATGGCTGTCCACCAATGTTCACCATCCAACCTGAGGGAACTGGAGAGGATCTGCAAGGAAGAATGGCAGAGGATCCCCAAATTCAGGTGTGAAAAACTTGCACCATTCCCAAGAAGACTCCTGGCTGTACTAGCTCAAAAGGGGCTTCTACTCAATACTGAGCAAAGGGTTTGAATACTTAAGACCATGTGATATTTCAGTTTTTCTTGTTTAATACATTTGCAAAAATATCTACTTTTCTAATTTTTTTTCTTTCAAGATGGGGGGGGGATGCAGAGTGTACAGTAATGAGCAAAAAAAATGAACTTTTTTGGATCTTACCAAATGGCTGCAATGAAAGAGTGAAAAATTGAGAGGGTCTGAATACTTTCCGTACCCACTGTATGAAGTAAATATCACCCCTTTGTACATCCAAGCACACACAGTGCATTTCTGCTTTGTGCTTATATGTGGTGAATGAATATGCTTATAACTGTGTCAGTATGATGTGCTTATGCCTACATGTGCATGTATGTAGTGAGTTTTTGCCTGTGTATATGAATATAAGATATGCATGTAGGTATAACTTTATTTCTATAATTCTATGATAGTTTTTAATTAATCAAGACAGTGGTTGTTAAGTGATACCCTTCTACACAAATGTGAGAAGTGGCATTCAACTATAGAGGGCATATTCAGCCAGCTTCTAGGCAGGGGTGTAATTAGAACATTGGGGCAGCAAAATAGAAGATGCATCCCATTAATGATAAGAAACTAAAGTAGCAGCATAAGGAACAATAATAAAGCTATAAGTAATGTTGCCATATATCAAAGAACCCAAACAGCAACAATTCACTAACTTGTTATTTCCTACAAAAACATACTATGTTCATGACTGGCCCTCCCAATCCCTGGCCCCATAGAAGCTGCTATAGTTTATTTTATGTACACACACCAGCTAATACACACAGACAACCACTGACACACATACACACTCAGGTATGGACATATGCACAGAAGAAAATATATATCCAAAGTCAAATATACACATATATCCACACTAGAGATGGGAGAATTTCTCAAAAATTCGATTCGGTCACTTCGTCGAATTTTCCGTCAAAATTCATTTTGGTCCGAATTACTTCGGCACTAATCGCTTAAAAAAACAGCTATTTCCAGGCTTCACAGAGCCTGCAGGGAGCTGTAGAACGTTGTGCCATGCTTAAATATGCAGAGGGAGCTTGGTTTGGTCTTCATACAATGTTGTGTTTTAGTATGACACGCACATGGAAGCCGCCGCTCTTAGAATCGCTTTACTATCAAATTCCCTGGGCACATAAGAGGGCAAAACTGACCAAAAAACTGAAGGGGGAATGTAGCCTGATAAAGTCATGCCAGCGAAAGCTGGAAAAACACAAGCTGAGAGCTCAGGTGGCAACATTAGTGACAGAGTGTGGAGGTGATGGTGGCAGCCACAGCAGCATGTGGTCAGACAGTGGCACAATGACATTCTGGAGGTGGAAAAACAGTATCAGACCACAGAGTGGCACAATGACAGAGAGTGGAGGTCACGGCAGCAGCAGCATGAGGTCAGGCAGTGGCACAATGACATTCTGGAAGTGGCAAAACAGTAGTAGGCCACAGAGTGGCACAATCACACAGTGTGGAGGTCACGACAGCAGCAGCATGAGGTCATGCAGTGGCACAATGACATTCTGGAGGTGGCAAAAACTGGAGTAGGCCACAGAGTGGCACAATGACACAGGGTGGAGGGCACGGCAGCAGCCACAGCAGCAGCATGAGGTCAGACAGTGGCACAATGACATGCTGGATGTGGCGAAAAAGTAGTCGGCCACACAGTGGCACAATGACAGAGAGTGGAGGGCATGGCAGCAGCAGCATGAGGTCTGACAGTGGCACAATTACATTCTGGAGGTGGCAAAAACTGGAGTAGGCCACAGAGTGGCACAATGACACAGAGTGGAGGGCCCAGCAGCAGCCACAGCAGCAGCATGAGGTCAGACAGTGGCACAATGACATTCTGGAGGTGGCAAAAACTGGAGTAGGCCACAGAGTGGCACAATGACACAGTGTGGAGGTCACGACAGCAGCAGCATGAGGTCAGGCAGTGGCACAAAGACATTCTGGAGGTGGCAAAAACTGGAGTAGGCCACAGAGTGGCACAATGACAGAGAGTGGAGGTGACGGCGGCAGGAGCAACAGCATGGGGTCAGAGAGTGGTAAAATGATACAGTGTGTAGGTGACCGCAGCAGCAACAACAGCAGCAGCAGCATGAGGTCAGAGAGTGGCACAATGACACAGTGTGGATGTCACGGCACCAGCAACAGCAGCAGCAGCATGAGTTCATAGAGTGGCACAATGACAGAGTGTTGAGGTGGGTGGCAATACCAGTCCCTGGTAAAGATGGTTGGTGGCAGATGGAGAAACTGGCAGCAGATGTGTGACATCAGGCGGGTGGTGGCATCAGAATAGTGGCTGAGGCAGGTAATTTGAACCCAGACTCATTTCTCACAGTTTGGGTGAGGCGTCATGGCTGATGTAGCCTGATGCCTAAGGTGGTGGAAATCCTGGCCGATCCACGCCTGATTCATCTTGACAAAGGTCAGTCGTTCCACATTTCCCGTGGACACGCGGGTTCTCCTTGGGGTAACGATGGCCCCCGCCGCACTGAACACCCGCTCTGATGCCACACTACTGGCCGGGCAGGACAGCTTCTCCACTGCAAACTCGGCAAGTTGCGGCCACACATCCAGTTTGGCTGCCCAGTAGTCCAGCGGATCTTCTATGAGGGGTGGTAGAGTGCTGTTCAAGTAAGCCACCACCTGTTGATTCAGGGACTGCTACAGGTCCTGCTGCTGCTGGCAACTACCCTCCTCACTAGGCGGGTAAAGGAAGCTGCTCATCAGTGACTCCAGACTTAGGTTGCTGCTGATGGAGCTGGTACTGCCCCTAACCCCCCCCCCCCCCACCTTCCACCAGCAGCCGCGGCAGTAGTACGTGAGCGCTGAGGAACCCCCGGTCAGACCTGTCAGAGAGGGACGATGTCGCACATAGGCAGCGGCCAACTGACTACGGAGGATTTCCCTATAGTATTTGAGTTTGTCCCCCTCTCAATAGCTGGGAAAAAGGCTCCCATTTTGGACCGGTAGCGAGGGTCCACTAGGGTGGAGAGCCAGAAGTCCTCCCTCTGCCGGATGGTGACTATTCGGCTGTCACTAGCCAGGCAAATCAGCATGCTGCGTACCATCTGCACAAGTGACTCCGAGGGGCTCCCTGCCTCCATCTCCACTGTATACTGCCACGGTGCTTGCGGGTCATCTGCCTCGTCTTCCTCTTCTCCATCTACCTCCTCCAGCTGCTCCTGCTCCTCCTCTCTTGTCACCTGGGTAGAAAATCCACTCATTTCACCAGACAATGCTTTTGCTCCAATGTCCTCCTCCTTCTCCATTTCAGTCTCCACCGGACTCATGTGGCCGTGAGATGTAGTCGCCACGTCTCCAGTCCCCTGCCCAGACAGATTTTTCAGCATCTGTTCCAGGACATGAAGCAGTGGAATGACGTTATTCATCCCGTAGTCCTGGCGACTGACAAATAACGTGGCCTCCTCGAATGGCCTCAACAAACGGCAGGTGTCACACATGAGCTGCCAGTGGCTGACATCAAAGTTACACAGGGGAGTACTCCTGTCCGCCTGGATCATCAAAAAATCGTTAATGGCCTTTCCTGTTATACAGTCGGTCCAACATGTGCAGGCTGGAATTCCAACGGGTGGAAAAATCGCATATCAGAGTGTGTTGGGGGAGGCCGTTCTGCCGCTGCAACTCGAGGAGGTTGTTCCTGGCTTTGTACGAATGGATAAAGTGCATGCACAGTTTCCTGGCCATTTTCAGAATCTTCTGAAGATCGGTGGAAGACTTCAGGAACCTTTTCACAACCAGATTGAACACGTGCGCCATGCAGGGCGCATGGACCATCCCTCCTCGGTGCAGCGCGGACACCATGTTCCTCCCATTGTCCGTCACCATGGTTCCGATTTGCAGTTGGCGGGGAGAAAGCCACACATCGATTTCTTGCTGCATGACGCGGAGCAGTTCCTCCCCGTGTGACTTCGTTCGCCGAGGCAAGCCAGGGGTAGAACTGCGTGACACCGCTGTGTCCTACACATGTGGTATGATGGAGCAGTACTTGTGGAGGCTGAGATGGTGGTGGTGGTGGAGGAGGAGGAGGCGGACATTGGCACAACAGCAGCAGTTTGACAACGTGGAGGAGAAAGCGGCGTCTCCTGTCCAAGTTGTTGGTGTGCCTGGGCAGGAAGCACATTCACCCAGTGGGCCGTAAAGTACATGTACTGGCCCTGACCGTAGTTACAGCTGCAGACATCCGCACTGCCATGCACCTTGGAACAAACCGATAAGCTCAAGGACTGACCCACCTTCTGTTCTACAGATTGCTGACGTGCTGGTACTGCCTTTTTGGCAAAGAAATTACGGCGTGGACCTCACCATCTCGGCTCAGCACACGCCATTAGATCTCTGACTGGGGCAGATTCCACCACTTGGAACCGGAGGGACTGCAATACCAACAACTTGGACAGGAGCATGGTCAGCTGCTGCACCTTAGATTGGTTGGACGCATACTGTTGTTTCTTTGCAATCGCCTCGCTGAACCACTGCTGGCGCCATGAGTAGCGAGGAGCAGGAGCATCTGGACCGGGAGATGATGGCAAAGAGAAACAGCTCCCTTCTGCAGAGGTGGTGGAGCCTTGACTGGCTGCAATGGCATGCGTGCCACTGGCCGCTGCTGCTGTTGCTGCGGCGGCAGGATGGACCACCACATGTGAGCCACGTTTCTCCCAGGCCACCGGATGGTGACGCTGCATGTGTTGACGCAGGGCCGTGGTGCCAACGTTAGCTCCCTGGCCACGCTTCACTTTCTGCCCACAGATTCTACATATACCCACATTGGGCTCCTCCGGTGTCTTAGCAAAGAACTGCCACACCGCCGAGTAGCTGATTTTACCGCCAACGCTCCGCACTGAGTGACTACTGCCACCGCTGCCTCGCTGAGCCCCTGTGCCGCTACTTTCTTGGACCTGCGAAGCGGGTTTTTACTCCGTGGCCGCTTGGCTCCCGACCTCACACTGCTGCTACCCTGCTGACTCACGGCCACACAACCCACTTGCTGGCTGCGCCGCTGCCTGACGCGCAAGCTGACGCCCTCTTCTCCTAACGATGATGAAGCCCTTGCTTCACCCGGCTCCCAAGTGCGGTCGGCTACATCATCATCGATTTTTGTTTTATCATCACTGCTGTCCTCTTCACCGGTCTTGGTATGCAGAGGCTGACCCCTCACAACATGACCTCCCATGCCACTCTCCACATCTATACTTTGTCGCATATTGCAAGAAGCAGGGGATATTGGCCCCATTTCTTCGCTGCCAAGTAGCTGCTGACTGCCCTCCTCAAATTGTTCATCCTCGCTATATAGTGGCGCTGAGCCCAGACCACATAGTAGATCTCTGGCTGAGGAACCGGATGGGACAGAGGTGGGTTGAGGACAGGGTGAGGGCCTCTGACCCGCTCCCGACCATGCCAACTAAGGGTTGTGTCTGACATTCCCACCGACTCTTGGCTGGGGTTGTCAGATGTCATCTGGGAGGAAGTGGATGACCTAGTCAACCAATCAAGAACCCTTGGGTTGCTAGTCAGCAAACGGCCGCTAAATGACACCGGCAGTTGTGGCGTCACCGAGTGACTCCTGCTGCGACGTCCCCTTGCTGTGCTACGACCTGGGCCTGCTCCAGGAATGTTTGTGCCACTGCCACTCGCAGGTGAAGAGCCTGCCACCTCTCTGTCTGACATACTGTTTGTTCTAAAATGTACAGACACTGTTTGATGAAGATATCTGTATATGATAAATACACACCCTGTATTTGACTCCAAATTAACCCAGTAACAAGCTTGGGTAACCCTTGGATATAAATTGCGCTCCACAAATGGGCAGAAAAATTGACTTGTATGTGCTGTTAAAAACTCTGTGTATTTTACTGAATGTAAAAGCACAAACAGGCTTAATTAACCTTCGGATATGAATTATGCTACAGAATGTCTTCTGTGGCGGTGAAAAAGAAAGTTTCTTTTACTGAGTACAACTGCAGAAAAATACTTAGTTAACCCTTGGATGTAAATTGTGCAAAAGAATTGAGCAACCACAAACTACTAGCTTTGTAGCGTGTTACAATGGCGTGTTTTTTACGCTACACAACAAGAGAAAAAATTGTAATTAACCTTCGCTTGTGAATTATCCTACAGGAAAAATGTCTTTTTGCCGGTGAAAAAGACGGTTTCTTGGAGTCACCACAGCAGCAAAACAACGCTTAATTAACCCCTGGATGTAAATTGCGCCAAACAATTGAGCAACCACAAACTACCAGCTTTGTAGCGTGTTACAATGGCGTGTTTTTTACGCTACACAACAAGAGGAAAACTTGTAATTAACCTTCGCTTGTGAATTATGCTACAGGAAAATTTATTTTTTGGCGGTGAAATTTTAGTCACCACAGCAGCAAACAAACGCTTAATATAACCCCTGAGTAAATTGCGCAAAGAATTGAGCAGCCAATAATGATATGGTATTTGTATTGTAAAAACGCTGTTTCTTTAAATGAATACAACAGGAACAGGCTTAGATCACCCTTGGATATTCAATGTGCTGTGAGCAGATAGCATTAAAATGTATATGCAGCTGCACTGGACGCACACTGGACTTCAGATCCAATACCCCAAAAAATCAGAAATAGAACGTTAAGAGAAGCAGTCTCTGAGACAAGCGGTGACACCCCCCAAAAATCGCTGTATAAAAATCAGTTCTTCAGTAAGAGCTATTACAAGCAGCCGCGGCAGCACCTTCCCTGATCAGTACAGTGAGAGGAGTGTGAGCTCCCGGCGTCGCGCCCATACTTATATAGTGTGGTGACATCACAGAATCCCGCCGGTCTCTAATTGGCTTCATCTCTGCACATGTCATGCAGGCTATGCCCTTCTTCCTCCCAGAGTGCTTTGCCCCATGTAACGCCATGTGCTCGCAGCCATTTTATCAATCAAAAACACGCTTCGTTCACCCGAAGTACCCCAAAGTTCGACTTCGTTCAGAACCGAAGTTTTCCTGAAATTCTAAACGAATTCCACTTCGTTAGAATCAATTCGACCATCTCTAATCCACACTTTCAGCCAATACCAAACACCGTGTGAGTCTTTAAGTTTCCAGTTTTTCAATGTAATCTTTGGAGTCTGAAAAAAAAGAATAACTTTTTATGTATTGATACTGGATAAAGATGTTGACAACTTTTTTCATTCAAATCTTCTGAACTTTGTATTAATTTACACATTTGTATTAATTTACAACCTATCTGTTTCTTCCCAGAGATTCCTGGAAACTAGAATGTTAAAAGCATCAGACACCGCCCATTTGGAGATGGGGTTTACATAAATCTCATCCAAGTAGGCGGTTTCACCGAATTAGAAAAAGTTTGTATTCATTGGGTTGGTTTCCTCTGAACGCTCTCTAACTCTCTGATATCTTTTTTTTATAGACTACTGTACAAAAATAAATCAACATATATATATCTATGTATTTTCTCTCTTTTTAGTGACGATTTGAAAAAGGTCTTTCTTTGACCGAAACGTCATTGTCACATAAATATGGAGCATCACTGTCATAAATAAAATCACCAATTCAAGCATCGCAAATTTGAGTGCTGTTGACAACTTTTATTGATACTGTACAAAAATAGACTGCCTGTTATAGGTCCGACGGCACCAGTGCTTGCAGTGAAATAATGCTCCTTTCTTAAAGGGATTTTACCATGATGATGTAAAATCCTCAGTGCTGACTGGTCACATTGCAGTGAGAGCCAGCTGTATATATGAGTGAGTATGATAGAGCTTGCAGCCGTCCTCCTCATTCATTTCTATGGTAGCTTGCAAAAATACCAAGCTTGTACACCACCTTCCTCATTCACATGCATGCGAGCAGCCAGCACTGGGGATTTTACATCATGGTAAAACCCCTTTAAGAAGCCATGGGGTGACATGTAAGAAAACTGTCTTGGTCTGAGACTTTCTTTGTTGCCCACAGCAACCAATCAGAGCTCCCCATTCATTTCTTCAGAGCACAGTGGTTCCAAAACACCCGGCGTACTGTGCCGCATTAAGCCATGTGAACATACCCTAAGGAAATGTTCACACGTCTTATTCACGGCGTAATTGCGGGGAAGGATTTCGCCTGCAATTACGCCGTGTGCTCAGCGGCGGGGGCGTGGCGGGTGGGCCGGCAGCTTGCCGGCCCCATAGACATTCATTATCCACAGCGCGTAGGAGATGGAATCCATATTTCTCTATGAGAACTGTGGATTACCGTAATGACTGGGAAGGATTTCGCACAGTACGGAGTGTGTGAACATAGCCAAAGAGCTTCACACTGCACCTCACAGTTGTTACCACTACACTCATTCTGAATTCATAATATTTTATCTCTATCGGTGCTTTTAGTGTTGTGCAATTTTTGATGCATTTTTGGAAGCGTTTTTTTTTATGCAGAAATACACAACATTAAGGGAGACATGTATGATCGGGTTTTTCACTCTTTTCTGGTGTCAAATGCACCAAAGTGAACCCACCCTAATAGTGACTTTTTTTGTAGGTTTATTGCTCTTACCAAAAGACAGCTTATCTGTTTGCTGTCAGGGAAATGAGCAAGATCTTAGAGCAAAAACACCTTTATAATATTTACAACCTATAGCAGACCCTTGCAATCTGTAGGACAGCACACGACGTAGCCTGGCAGTCTGTATTCTCAAGTCTATGGGGCAGATTCATCAATACTGTCCAACATTTAGAAAGTGGAAGGTTAGACTAGACAGTCTTTCAATGCACCACGTTGATCACAGCGTTGATAAATCTGTCCCATATTAGAACTGTCGAATTGTCGCAAAATTTTGGTCCTTTTTTATGGTGCATAGTGTCACAGGCAAGTCCACATACGCTTTTCATGAGGCCATGTCCTTTTACCTAGGTCATGTCCCTTTTGTCAGATAAGCTACAAAGGTGTCTAGAAACTGTCTAAAACACATAATAAATGTGATGTACTACAATATTTTTGTCGCAAACTTTGCAAGAATGCTGCTGCAATTGCCTTAATAAATGTGCCCCCATGTCTTTCAGACGGGTTGTGGATGTTTTTCTTCACACTATGTTCCTGTACATATGTTTATTGATATTATGGAAGGGAAATTACAGCCATTGATTTCAGATAAGGTTGTGGTTTATTATTTTTCAGCTTTCTGACCTTGACCATTCAATAGAAGTAAATGTTGAATGTGTAAGTAATGAGGAACGTGTGATAATCCATTACATTTTGGCCTTGGGGGCACGTACCTTAACCCTTCCTCACACTCAAAGCTTTAATCGGGTGATGCTCTCTTGGAGGGGCTCAAGTGCTGGTGGGTTCACTGCCCCCGGACCACTACAGTAAGGTCTTCTGGCCCCTAAGGCCTTATTTATTTGCGTCCTCTAAGACTGTATGAAATAAAGTACCTGGATATGCAGTCTTAGCTCTGCTCCCAGGCCTGAAAACCTGGCTATTGGTGCACAAATGATGGATGAGGTGCTAGTTATCACGGAAGCAGCGGCCCGCTGAGGTGGCTCCCTGCAGATTATGGGCAGTGATGCCTTCAGTAGCCTGATATGGGAACCTGGGGTATCCAAACTCCCAATTACATTGACTGATTCTGCAGTCTTAGGAAGTAAATCTGGGGGGAGATAATGTAAGCAGCAAACTTTATTTGCTACGCTGCCTGCGCCGTAGATTGTTTGAAATATTAACGTTAAAGGGCAACTATTGCAAACATGAAATATGGAGCCGAAAACAAATTGCACAAGAGACCGACTGCTTAATCCTGGCTCTTCCTTATAGATATTAATTGCGTAGTATTAGGCTCTACATGGTAAAGTTGTATCATAGGCAGAGGTGTAGCTTTAGGGTATGCTCATAAGGCGTGTAGACTCCGTGTTGGAATCCGTTTATAGATGTGTGTTTGGATCTGTGTTTGGGACCCTAAACTGACCCAAACACACATCTAGCAATGTGTGTTGCTTTCAATGTAAAAAAACGAATCGGCGTTCAGACGAGTGATATTGATGTGTCTTTTGGATCCATTCAAAGAATTGACATATCAGTTCTTGATCCATTTGACGCAGCAGATACCCTTTTTAAAACTATAGGGTGCGATTCTGCTGCAGCCAAAATGCATCCAAACATGCACCTGCGTGTTGGATGCTATTTACACAGCGCTTTCGAATGAGTTTTTCGGATCCAAAATGGATTCAAGACGCCGTATGAACATACCCTTAGGAACAATTTTGAGCAAAGGCCCAGGTGTCTGATTTTAGACATGTAATGTGTGTTTAGTTACAGTAAATGTACAGTATATATAAATTAAAAAAATATATAAATATATACTTTTCTTATTTATGTATACATTTACTGTAACTAAACACACACATTACATGTCTAAAATCATGTCTAAAAAAGTATATATTTAATGTATCCTTTTTTGGGCACATTTATCATAATTGTTCCAGAATTCTGGCACAATTTGCACTGAACTACTGGCAATGCAATGAATTGATACACCTCTCAGTCACTGTTTAAATTGGCATAAAATGATATACTCTCAGCATGCTTAGAAGTAGCATTAAGCGAGATGATCCGCAGCTGTATACTTTTAAAAATAAAAAAATTATTAATATTCTCCATTAAAATGTGGTAATACAGGGTAGGAGGTTGTAATGAACAGCCCCAGTGTCTACAGATTGCATGACGCGGTTCGTTGCCCTTGGGCACGAATGATTAAGACTATGTATTTAGTCGATACCTCGCGTGCTATCCTGTATGGCACTGGTGCTGTGATACAAAACTCTCCTAACCGGCAGAGAGACACCACACATTTTAAAGGAATATAATAAATTTTTTTTATTTAAAATAGTTATAAGCTGTGGATCATCTGTCTTAATGCTGATTTCTTAAGCATGCTGGAGTATGTAATCATTTTATGCATTGTTTCCTGATGCTCCCCGAGGAAGCTGAACGTGGGAGTCTCCCGTGTTCTGGCATGGCCGTTAATCTCTACTTATGGTACGTTTTATCTCTATATAATTCGAGTGAGCTGACAAGTGATCTATTTTCACAGTCACTGGATTATCTGTTTGGTGCAGATTTTATTGATATTGTTATTACGCTCTCTTAGTGCTTATGTTTAACACGGGCTTTGGCGGGAGCGGAATTAGGGGACCGGCACCTCGCGGCCACATATACGCGCCCGCCTGGTAATTCACATGTCGCACTTATCTCTCCCCCTCGCGTGATTACGTACCGAGCAGGGAGAGGAGAACATAATTCATTATTGGCTTCTATGAGAAACGTGGTATTACCGTATTGACTGGGACGTATTCAAGCCGTAATATAGCGCACTATGGCAGCGTAATTACGGAATGAGAATTAAGTCCTATTTTTAAGCCGGTTGTTGAATGCTAGCCTTAGACAGTTGTGGCCACTGTATGAAAACTGTCTCGGTTTCTAGAGATCTTCTCTTTGTTGCCCATAGAAACCGCAATCTAGAGCTCCCCTCTCCTTTTTCCAGAAGCAACTTTATGAAATGATAAGGGGAGCTCTGGATTGTGTTAGCTATGGGCCAAAAAGAGAAAAAGTTCTTTTAAACAAGGCTCAATTCATACTTGTTGGACCTTGCTCACAAAATTTTCTGGTGCAATGTGCCTTGATAAATTGTTGCCCTATGTTGTTCTAGCAGTTTCTTGGATCTACTTTCTGTTTCTCGTCCAGTAAATGGGGCATGGCCTTGCTAAAGGGGGCACAGCTTTCCGGAAAGAGGGAGTGGCTTAGTGTGCAAGATTCCTATGGGCTCACGCTGAAAAATTGTTGCCCAATTATTTGGTTCACAATATTAGTAGCAATAAAGTCAGAATTATAAGCGAGTGTAAACTTAGGGAACTTAAGACTGTCTAAACATGCACCAGATCTATCAACACTATGATAAAATGTGAGTATGAAGACTGTGTTAGTCTATAGGTTTTAACCCTGATTAAGTATTAAACACTATTGATAAATCTGCCTCCTTTCTTTGTTAACATGGTAGTCTGCCTTAGGTGGTGATCAGATGGTCTCGATGAGGATTCTATTGATTCAATTGAAACATGATTTGTTAGTTTCTTGTTCAACATCCCACGCTATTCATCTCATATGCTTGTCACAGACAGAGGTATAAAATAATGATGTTAGAATCGGGGCTACGCCTTTCAGCTTTTGTTTGCCGTGTAGCTTGCTGCGAGCAAGGATAAAGACGAAGCTGAAACGCGTTGGCCGACGCTCCACACATTTTTTAATTATCTGTCTGTGACAATCATATGGCATAAAGTATGTACTGTTATACACCACTGGATCATTGTTATCTGATGAGATCCAGAAGCTTCTTTGAGATAGATAGATATAGATAAATAGATATGTATAGATAGATATAGATACAGTAGATAGAAATAGATATAGATTGATAGGTAGAAATAGATACATATAGATAGACAGATATACATGTGTGTGTTTATACCTTGGTTTAACTGTGTATCTGTGGTGGAGCTAGAGAGGTATGCATTTAGTATATATACCATATGTGTATACACTATGGGCGGCATGTATGAACGGGGCTGCGCCTGATATCTGGAGTCTTTTCAGCCCAACATCTAGCACAGCCCCTTTCATGCATTTTTAAATATGCCGTACGCCATTATCTGGCGCATTACATAGCGGGCCCCGACAGGTCCTTTGCAATGCGTCCTGATTCTCGGGGCCGTGCACGGGACGGCGGGATGTACTTTATTACCGTGTCCTGCCTAAAGCTTAGATTTATAGCTTCGATACGGCATTTCTATTGCGCGCTTTACTGCTGGCAACCAGGCTTTAGAGCACTTTCACTAGTGCGTATACCTGAAGATAAGAAATGTCATGTTAGTGCTAGAATGCACCTGATTTATGAAACGCTGTAGAGCTGCTTCATAAATCAATATGAATCAAGTATACTGCAGACAGACTCAAAAAGAGAACTAAAAAATAATTAATCTAATGTGGGTGCTAGCGGAAGGGTATTGACACTCAAAAACCCATACAAAGTTACAAATCTAAGGAATTCACAGATATCTTCCCACAAAGCAAAGTAGGAACCAAGGAAAATAAATAACTCGAGCTGCTGTAACTCACCCATGCAATGCAACGTTTCAGTTCTGCAATAAAGGCTCATTCTAGCCTATTATTATGTGTATGAAATTTGGCGTGTTAACACCAAATTTCATACATGACGCCCTATATGTATATAAGCAGACACACAGTTACACACTGCTCTGTGTCTTCTCGTTCAAAAAAGATTATTTGGGCAGCACTATATTACTAATTATTATAATTCTAATTGCTAGGGGGCGTAGTCTAGGAAAGCCTTGGCCCCAAAGCTCACTTTTGGATGGGCCCACCTCCCACGACCACGAAAACATTTACAGGGACATGTGTGAGATTAGAGATTAAAGGTAGATTGAATAAAGTGGCAATAGAACTACCTGCACCATAATATCTACTGAGATACTGCATAGCCTAAACGATGCCCCATCTATACAAGATATCATATTACATATAACCACTCACTCATTACATCTAAGCAACACTGATTTATACCAACCAGAATACATGAACGCACTAAGCTTGTGAGTCTGAATAATACCCTCCTACACTGATTTACCTGATCAGTAAACAAAAGACAATAGTACGCCTTATAGTGGTATATATATAGATGTTATATAAGAGATTGCTCATACAGGCGTACCGTCTTACTTCAAACTTACTGTGATCTCTCGATCGCTTGTCGAGTGGTCTCGCTCCCTCAGCGCGCTACACCAGCGCTCTAACAGATCATCGTATTATTACCCCATACACCGTGGGGGAGGACCCATATACGTGCGTGAGCGATCACCATTGAGACAAGTTCTGTGCTAGGACATACTGTGATTAAAGTGTCAGCTATACACCAGACTTGTGACTCAACGGTGACGCTTTTCAGTCTCTGTCGAGTACACGTTTTGACCGTTTCCCCATTTGCTGCCTGCATCAATGGTCCTAGACCACCATGATGCTCGGTCTCCGATACTCACTCTGGTCCTTGGAGATGTTGTAGACTCACAAATATATACTAGAGAGTAAATCCCGCCTCATCTGCCCCCCGGGGGTCCTATTTGAAGTCAGTGTATGTTTTAGCATAGGCTATAAGGGGCGCCCCACAGACTGAGCGCACTAGGTTCGCAAGGTCAAGGCCACAATAGCGGTAACCCTATAGGCACGGCAGGCGTTTACTCGGTATCTATGGGAAACCATATAGATAGTCAGGCGTGCGACGAGAAATAGAGCGGCCCATTAGTCCGAGGAAAGACACGGTCCTCCACCAGAAGGCTTAACGGTTCGGTATAGGGCGGCCATATATGTAGGAAGGCCAGGGGCTATAGGGTCTCGGCTCACTAGGAGAGCCACACCAACCTTTAGGTACCCCGGCAGGGCATGGGATAGGCTGTAGGGATCCACCATAGTGGCAGATCCCAAGGGCTTAGGGTAGGTTATCAGGTGAACCCAATACAGCCAGGCAGGCCTAGGGTAGGCTATAGGGTGGCATATTCTCGACTATATACGATAATACTCTTATAAATAATATATTATTGGGCATACAGCGAACAGGCGAGTTTATGTGTTCAGGCTGAGATTGCAGCCGCCCAACTGCATATAGGCAGGCAGGGACCTTTGGCGGCGCAGCGACTATATGTATAAGCAGGCCGGGCTTATGAGGAGGCTACTAGATCAATATATAGCCCAGCGCGGCGGCTTTACGGGCAAGGGCCTATACGCGGCTATATATAGGCAGGCAGGGCTAATATATACGGCAGGCAGGCTGAGGGGGCTCGTATTACAGCGCTAGCAGGGCTTTGGGGGGCTATAGGGACTATATAAAGTCCGGAATGGGATTAGGCGCGGCGTTTAGGCGGCTAATTATAGGCAGGCAGGGCTTTAGGGGTTCATACGCTATATCATTTATCTATATTTATACCTATATATATATCTCTTACGTTATACCGGACACGGCACGAGCTATAGGGGACTATATATTGGCCGGCAGCATGCTTATAGGGTAAATATACTACCGGCAGGCAGGACTATAAGAGCCAATATATAGGCAGCGCAGAGCATATAGGAGGCATATCATATATAGGCCAGGCAGAGCTATAGGAGGCAAATATATTAGGGTAGGCAGCAGGCATTAGGGCCAAATACTGTATGTTAGGCAGCAGGGCTCATTTGAGCACAATATATAGGCATGGCAGAGCTATAGGGGCAATATATATAGGAGGCAGAGCTATACGGGCCTAACTATATAGGCAGGCAAAGCTATAGCCCCGGTGTAAATATATAGGCAGGCACGGGACTACTAACGAGACCCCAACTATATAGCCGAGGCACAGAGGCTATAGGGCACAATATATGCAGGCAGGCAGAGCTTTATAGGGGCTAATTTATAGGCAGGCAGGAGCTATAGGGCAAATATGTTCAGCGCAGGCAGGGCTATATGAAGCCAATTTATAGGCCTCGGCACAGAGCTTTAGGGGCAATATATAGGCAGGACAGAGCTCATAGGGCCATTATCTAGTCAGTCAGGGCTATATGGGGGGCAAATTGTATTAGGCAGGCAAGGCACGCCTAATAGGGGCCATATATATCAGGAAGGCCGATCTCTAGGACCAATAGGGCAGGGATTTGGGGAAGGCTTATATATAAGCAGGCAGAGCCTTCCCAGCGCACGGAGGCATCATAGATAACTATATATAGCAGGGCGGGGCTTTGGGAAGGCTCCATAGGCGCTATATATAGGCAGGCAGGCTCTATATATATAGGAAGGCAGCCGGCTGCGGGGGCCTTTATTACACGCGCACCAAAGCTGGGCTTATTGGGGGGCCACTCTTTGGGCACTCTCCTCTAACTCGCTCAGGATCGGGCCCCCCCCTTAGCGGCCCGCCCGCCCCCCCCCTATAGCGGGACTCATATATAGGCAGGGCTGGGCTATAGGGCTGTCATTACCTAATATTATATATTAGAATATATATAGATATAAGAGCCAATATATAGGTAGGCAGAGCTATAGGGGCAAATATATAGGCAGGCCGTGCGATATAGGGCACAATACCGCATAGTAAGTCATGGCGACTATTATAGGGTGGCAATATCTAGGCAGGCAGACGCTATAGGCGCCAATTACACTAGGCCCCCAGCCGGCTTCTAGGGCCTACTACTATGAGCTCACAGCCGCAGGGCCAAATAGAGGACCAATATATTGGCACACAGGCGTTTAGGGACCAACTATATAGGCATGCACACACGGGCATAGGGGCCTATATACGCGCAGGCAGGCCGGCTTCATCTTATATTGTTAAATCACAAAAGCAAGCAAAACCTCTCCAACACTTATCTTATATCTAAACCAGCTCTCTCACAGGGGCAGTCCTGTGCCTCAGCGAGGGCGCGCAGATTGACTGTGACGTAAGCAGTGCAGCCCGGACACCGTTACGCACTGTGGGCTCCGACTCGAAGGCCCTGGATTAGCAGAGCGGAGCCATATCTGCTCTGCTAACACCAGGACACTCCTGCCTTTGAGCGTAGGGAAGGCTGGCAGGACCCGGGCGTTCAGAGGTAGGATCCAGACCGCCCAGACCCACAGCCTCCGCGCCCCGTCCGCCCGGCAGCTGAATACTCGTATGTTCATGCTGGTGGGTGCAGGAGACCGCAACCACCTGGGTAGCAGCACGCTTGGCGCACTCTAAGAGCACGGGCCGCGGCAGTTGCTACATCTGCTACCCGGCTAGTTCCCCTCTACGCACCTGCTAACACTATACGCTCAATCCAACTAAGTAGTATGAACGACAGACGGGGTCGCTGCCAGAGGAGAAAGACTTTAAGGCTCATACAGTGGAAATCAACACTCATGTGGAGCCGCCTGAGCTGATTCCCGGAGCCACACATATAGCTGTCAGCGCTGACACCAAGCTCCACAGTCTAATCACGCAAGTCATGCACCAGAGCAGGGAAGTATATCTCCAGCAGCACATCCTTGCCTGTACTCTGGAGGATGGAGGGTTTTTGTACGCACAAAAGAGCCGGTGGCCATTTTGCAAAGTTTATGCAGTTTATCCCCTTGACAAAATGATCAGAACTTAGCATAACCATAAAGGTTTTTTAGAATTTATTATTAACCACCTCTTCACTTCACTGTATTTTGCTTTTCTTCTTTTCCACGGATATAATTTCCTTCACATCGGAAGACACATACTTCTCGTATTATAGGAATTCGCTTTCCCAGACCATAGGTTGTATGTAGTCCCTATCTATAAGGCAAGTGATAAATTTAAATGAACCCCTAAATATAAATCTACAAAATATGCGAGAGAACTACGCACTTTCAGAGCTAAATAATACTATTTTATTACACAAACATCTTTCTATATAATAAGGCGAACACTAATAGTGTCCCTATAAATCCCTAATATGCCTCTTGAAATCCTGAGAAAAAGTGGGGTACCGCCTGAATAAAAGGGGACCATTTCAGGAATACCTAACACTACTATCCCTAAAATACAATACCCCTACTTAATTAAGATATAATGATATTAACAAATACTACTCTAACGAATGTACGCCTCCAAAGTAAGTAACTACTTATTACAATCTCCCCGCGCATATAAGTTGCACACATCCCCTTGTGTGAATAAAATACTAATTAGAATATGCAAAAGAAACTACAATAAGAACACACGATCTCCTTAAATAGATATAAGGGACAGCTCCTATTTTACAAATATTAACACCAAAGATATGAGTGGATGAATCAACAACACACCTATATGTGTTGTAATCCTGGGAGTAGGGTTATGATATACTATCCTACTAACAACAAAGATGGAGTATATCTATCATATATTTCAGCACATCTCATAATGTATGAGCAAGAAGCTAGCAATTGCATGTTATTCTTACCATATACAGTTTCCATTCACTCTTGTCCCATATTCCTGCAAATACGATTATGCTAAGGTGGGCCTAAGTTATCATTAATTTAGGACTCAATATGTTGTATTTGATACTACATTCCATCTATGTTCCCGACGCGTTTTCCCCCGGAATAGATTATAGCGGGTTCATCACCGCCGGGTAAACTACCACAAAATTTCAAAAAGATTGGAATCACTTACGTCACCTGTTTTACTCTCATGAGGGTACATATGTGTTGAAACATGGCTGCACTAACTATTGCTGGAGGATTCCACATGAGCGTCCTGGGACATGCATACATTGGCGAAGGTATCGCAGTTGCATGGGAACCGCGCCTCGGGCTCATCTACAACCAGAACTATCGGCCTATGAGCTAAAATAGAATAGAACTAATTACTTCATGTTGATTGTGCGGTGGTCAAGCATCGCGACCGTCGGCGTTCGCAACTGTGACAACTTGCCCCGGCCGCAGATATATTAGACTAGAGCTCTGCGCTGTAGCGCTATAATCATGCGCTCCCGCATAGCGTCCGCGGCCCTCTCGACCGTATGTGATGCTGTACCCCTGCAATACGCGTGATGAACCCTAGTCATGAGCTGGATACTACCCGCATGACGCGCACACCCCCCCCGCCTTCGCATGGAAACGGCGACCTTGACGCGGCAATTATGCAGACGGCGCAGGCAACCGTGACCCCAATCCCCACCCCACCCCACCCCCCCTTTACGCGTCTATGCGAACGCCGCGAACGGAAGCATCGTTACAGAGAGGCCCCGACCAAACATGAGGAGAAACTGCCGGCGCAATGTCGGCCAGGACACGGAACGCCCTCTGACAAACAGAAACCAAAAGGGGATTAATAAAGATGGCCCACTAACTGTCGTCAGTGATGTTCAATCACGACATGCGTTTACAATTTGCGCATGCGGCTAGAAGGAAACGGCCGCAATTGAAAATAAAGAAGCCACTTATAAGTAGCATATCTCATGACTGTCGGAAAATGGTGCTATGACTAGATGTTAAAACTGCGATGTGTATGAAACACGCCTTTCTTGCAAATTGACAAACAAATATGGGAATTATAAAGTAAGTGGTATTATGATATTTTACCCACAAAACTAAATAAAATTTATAAGCCACGAAATACACTACACTATCTATGTAAATATTAAGCCATAACCCCTTATCGGACCCAGCATGTTTTGAACCTTCTGACTAAGACCTATTTTTGATATCTGGCACATATGTTCTACTTATGTGGAGAATAACTTTTTGACACTTTTACCTAGCCATGTGATTCAGAGATTGTTTTCTCGTGACACATTGTGCATTTAAGTTCAGTAAGAAATTTTGTATCCATACAATCCTTGTTTGTTTGTGAAACATATCAAAATTTTCCATTGAAAATTTGGAAAAAATTTGCGATTTGTATGAAAGTTGCACATTTCCTGCGGTGCCAAGACAGATAAGTTTTCCCCAAAAATAGTTTATTCTCTAGCATCTACTCTCCATATGTCACTATAGTTGCTCGGATCATTTTTTAAATGTCTTTTCTTTTTTTTTTACAGAACATTATGGGGGGCTTCGAAATTTAGTAGTCATTATTTCCTCACCTTTTCACAGAAATTTTTGCAATATACATTTTTTTAGGGACCAATCCAGTTACTGACGTGGCTGATTGTGGCGACTGCCATGTTAGAACCCCCATAAGTGACACATATGAGAAATCTAGACCCTCTAACGTATTTCCCAACACTATTTGGATAGTTTGATCATATAAACCCACTTTAGATAGCGTCAAAGAAGACTATTAAAAGCAAAAGGTGAGGTGAAATTTCAAAATTTCACTTTTTTTGCAGATTTTCACATTATTTATCCATTACGTCAACTGGAATACAGTAATTGTGACTGGTAAATGACAACTTAAATATCAAGTCCCCCAGGTCTCCCCGTTTTTAGAGTTATCCCATCATGTGGCCCTAGTGAGTTATTTGGCTCACCCATAAGCCCTCCAAGAATAGGAGGAGCACCTACTATACTACTAGGGGTCTCTCATTTTCAATACGTTTCTTATTTAGGCGCCATTTAAGGTTTGGGGACTCCTCTAGGGTGCTCATAAAACTTAATAAACACCCCTAAATTGACCGCAATTGGAAAACTACCACCACTTAAGGAATATACTCAGGGGTGCAATTGAGTATATAGACCCCACACGTGATTCACAAATTTTTTTAGTCAAGGCTGTGAAATTTAAATAAAACATTTTTTTCTATTTATAATTTGCCATTTAGCTTAAATGTTTCTATATACAAGGAATCCTGGAAAAAAAAAAAATTAAAACTTTGTTATGCAATTTTCTTCCAAGTTCGGGCAATTCACTAATGTGGGTGTAAACTGCTGTTTGGGCGCATAGCAGGGAGTATAAGGGAGGACGCTATTTGGCTTTTTGAACGCAGAAGATTTTGGATGGAGCCATGTCGCATTTGCAAAGCACCCCTCAACAGTAGCAGAACAAGCGAAACCTTCCAGACAGTCGCCCATTTTGGATTCTCGCTCAAGCTCCATCAGGGTATCGATTCTAGGGGTTGTATTCTGCATTTTGATGCCACCAGGTGTTCCATTAGTTTTTTTTTTAGGCATTGGGCAATGAAAATGGAGGGGAAAAAAAGCAGTATCGGTCATTGTTTTGAGTTTCTTTTTATCTGCATTCGCCGTGCAGTGTATAATGATGTGATAACTTTACTAATGGGGTCTGGTACAATTACAATGATATAGATTTTTATATCGTTTTTTTTTGTTTTATTACTTTTACACAGTAGAGATACGTCTATAAAAATTGGTTTTTATGTTGTCCTATTCTGGCAGCCATAACTTTTTTATTTTGCTGTGTGCTGAGCTGTGTATGGGCTTGATTTTTTGCGGGATGAGTTGAAGTTTTTATTGGTTACCATTATGCGGTGCATTGTGCATGCCTATGTTTCACTTTTGTATTAAGGTGTTGTGAGATCGTTTTGAACAAAATACAGCAATCTTGGTAGTGTTTTTCTATTTTTATTTTTTTATAGCCGCTCTGTACGGTATATATGACAGGTAGCGTTTACTCAGCAGGTCATAGATTACCACATACCAATTTGTAGATTTTTTAATGTTTTATGTTTTATACAATAAAAACACCTTTTATTCAACCAGGAAAATAAGTTTTTGCATCGCCATAGTCCGAGAGCCATAACTTTTTAAATTTTTCTGTGCTTGGAGCTGTGTAGGGATAATGTTTTTTGAAAGATGAAGTTGACGTTTTATTAGTATATTTTTGGGGGGGTCAAGGCTTTTTGATCGATTTTTTTAAATCCATTTTTTGGAGCGCCAAGGTGAAGAATTACTTGCAATCCTAAGAGTGTTTTTTATTTTTATTTTTAACCAGGGACCACCATGCAGTTTCGGTGAAAATTTTGCTTTACTCTTTGGGTGTTTAACGATTTTTGGCGATACCCTTTTTAAATGGGTTTTTTTTTAAGCTGAAGCCCCTTAAAAAAAAAAAAAAAAAAGTGTTTTTAGTGGGGAAAAACCAATTTTTTTTTGCATCGCTATTTTTTAAAGGCTATAATTTTTTTTTTTCCCCGTATACAGAGTTGTATGAGGCCCCCCCTTTTTTTTTGCGAGTAAAACTGACTTTTTAAATTTGGTAAACTTTGGCGGTTTTTTGGATTTTTTGATCGCTTTTTTTCCATTTTATGTGCTGCGGGAATAAACCCAAAATTTTTAATTTCTGGGTTTTGTTTTTTTGGGTTTTTTTTTTTTTTTTACAGCGTTCACCGAAAAGGGTTTTAATTAACATGACGTTTTATAGGGCGGGTTGTTACGCAGGGCGGCAATCCCAAAATATGGGTTTTTTATTTATTTTTGATTTTTTTTGGGGCGTTTTGCCGTTTTTTAAGGGGGGAAAAGGGCGGTGTAGTTTTTTTTAATTTTTTTTTGTGTTTGTGTTTTCATGTTTTTCATTTTTTTTATTTTTTTCACGTTATTTTTTTTTACTTTTCCCCTTTAGGGGATTTGAATGAGAAAATCTTTAGATCTTTTTTAAAATAGGAATCAGAACATAGCTTGTTGCTAGGACGGGGCCTTTTTTTTAACTGTCAGTCACGTTTGCCGGGTCATGCCCAAGGGCACGGCCGGGGCGTCGTGACGTCATGGGGAAAACCCCGGAAGGCATTCTCTGCCTTCCGTGGGGGTCTGTGGGGAGGCAGGAGCGCCGGATCGCCCGATCCGGTGCCTGCGCCCCCGACGAAAACCGGGGGGCGAAACTCCCCTGCGTCTCTTTAATTTTTTGCGACCGATCGTGCGATAATTAAGGGGTTTTAACCCCCCCCCCCCCGGAGTGAAACCCGGGGGCGGGGCCGGGCGCTGCGGGATGTCAGCTGTAAAAATTTCGTGACACCCCGGGCCCATCGCGCGGGAAATCTGCCTTAGAGTTCGCGCGAAACCTTTTGGGACGTACCATAAGCCAAAGGGGCGGGGAAACCCCCCCAACCCCGGAGTATGGATTCGGCCCAAGGTGTGAAGGGGTTAAAGGGTTTAATTTCCCTTTATTTATTTAAAAAAAATCCCTTTTGGGAGGACAGGTATAATTTTTTTATCGTTTTTCCCCACCTATAGAAGAGGTGTAATTAAACTGCAGAAGCTCAAATAGTTGCTGTAAACAAAAATAATAGTAATAAACCAATACAATAATAAGACATAAAAATATAAACAAAAGAGAAAAAAATATTTTTAAAAGATATGTACAGACAAACTGTTAGTTAAAAGGGGATAAAGCTAAGTGAATTTATTAATACCAAAAAGGGTGCAAGGGGTTTTAAACGAAATAACCAATTTGCCTCGCCTTTTAAAACTTTTTTATCAAAGTCACCTTTCCGAACTGATGGAGTAACAACTTCAATGACGGAAAAGGTAAGTGCGAGGGGTTTTCAGGATGTTTTAAATTCATGTGTGTTGCCAAAGGGGTGTCACGTTTATTTCGAATGTCACCCACATGCCCAAGATGCGACGACTATAATTCGCGTTATTGTCATTCCCACATACATGAGGGGGAAGTTAGCAAGAGGACTTAGGTAAAACTTCGCCTCTTGTCTTGCAATTTGCATAACTATAGGCCTTGAATTCTCTGCCAGTATGGAGATTTTTGACTTCTTTTGAAACTGTGATAAATTTTCTTGAGATGCTGAAATTAAAATGAGGAATATAAAATTCTCATGTCCACTGACTACAGGTAGCTTTGTCTGAGCTTTAGAAACAGAATTCAGGTATGATATCTGTATTCTGCTAATTGATTATAAATAGTGTTGAGCGATTGCATTGGCTATCGAGATCGATCGATAGTCGATAGTCGGCCGCTATCGATAAGGTTTTTCGATAGTGAGCATCGATTATGCGCGATTACCATTAATGTCTAGGGAGAGGCAACAAACACCTTTCATTTTTACACCAAAAACAAGGCTGGAGAAGCTGAATTTAAAACATCCACAAACAGGTCAAATGGATACGTCTAATCTTAGGCAACACACTTAGTTATAAATCACAGAAAAAAGTCCACAGAACCAATTTACTATCCCCGGTCTTGTACCACAGCCTGACCCTTAAACCTGCAATCACCCACAAATTAAAAAGTTGCAGAAGGCCTGCCTCCATGATTTTGAACCATCATTGTGACCTTGAGTCTCCCTGGACAACTCTATCACCAGATCCTGCTCATATATCCACCCGGGACAGATAATAACACCGCATCCAAGCATGAGCCCTCACCCACCTGCAATGACCCCCCACATTTAAAATACTCCCGCACACCTGTAGGTGCCGCAAAAGGAGTCTTCTACCACCATTTTAGTTTCACTGGACATTGATCTATACCTGTCCTGGGCCCACAGCATGTGCCCCAAACCTAGCATGACCCCACCCATTTAAATGCCGGAAAAAGGAGTCTTTCAAACCACCCATTTTAGTTTCATGGGACCATTGACAATAACATGTACCTGGGCACCAGCATATCTGCAGAGCCATGTACATCCAAACCTTGCATGACCCCACATTTTAAAAAGTGCATAGGCTGTCAAAAAGGAGTCTTTCAACCACCATTTAGTTCACTGGACATTGACTATACCTGTCCTGGGCCACAGCAAGAGCCCAAACCTGCATGACCCCCCCACATTTAAAAGAGCCGGAAAAAAGGAGAGTCTTTCAAACCACATTCTAGTTTCACTGGACATCTGGACTTATACCTGTATGGGACACAGCATGGAGCCCCAACCTGCATGCCCCCACATTTAAAAAGTGCCGGAAAAAGGAGTCTTTCAACCACCTTTTAGTTGAAACTGGCCATTGACTATACCTGTCTGGCCACAGCATGCGCCCCAACCTGCATGACCCCCCAATTAAAATGACGGAAAAAAGGATCTTTCAACCACCATTTTATGTTCATGGACATTGACTATACCTGTTCTGGGACACAGCATGAGCCCAGAACCTGCATGACCCCACATTTAAAAAGAGCCGGAAAAAGGAGTACTTTCCCCCCCTCGAGATGATAGCCTTCTCACACTGGAATGATAGTCTAGATCAGCATACCTGTCCTGGCGCCCACAATACGCGTCATCGAGAGAGCACCACCCCCCATACCCATATGCTATCGTCCCATTAAAAACATCGTGATAGAGATATCAAGCGTACGGTCCGATTTAGTCACCAACTCTCTACCATATCTAAACTAATCCCGGACACTTGACTATACTGTCTGGGCCACAGCATGACCCCATACAATGCATGATGAGGCACCCCACATTTAAAAAGTGACGGAAAAAGGAGCTCTTTCACCACCATTTTAGTTTCACTGGACATAGAACTATTACCTGTCCTGTGCCACTGCCATGAGCCCTAAAACATGCATGGATCCCAACATTAAATGGACTGGTATAAAAAAGGAGCTCTTCCTCCCCCACAACCCCCCCTTTATCGAGTATTTACACCCCCCGGGACTATACTGTCCTGGCCCACAGCTGAGCCCCAAAACCTGCGATAGACCCAACATTTAAAAAGTGACGGAAAAAGGAGTCTTTAAACCACCATTTTTGTTTCACAGGACATTGACTATACACTGTCATGGGCCACAGACATGACCCAGGCGGAGTTACGAGTGGGTGCGGTGAAGCCCAGCGGCTGGCGTCCGTCATTATTTAACACGCAGTGTTAACTAATGCCCTGATGACGCAGCAACGAAAATCTGTACGTCGTGAAGCAGAGTGCGGATTGCGGAAGTGTCGAGAACTCCAGCCTTCCTCTTGTACACAGTAAATACTGGGTAGCCGCTTGCCCTCCGTATATGAGTGTGGACCATTTGAGTATTTCAATTGAAAATACTGGTGGTTAACCGCCTCCTGTTACACCCAGGTGCCCTTTATCTTGGCATTCTTTTTCTCATTTTACTCAAGTGTGGAGGCAAATGGTCTCTGTACTGTGTTCTCTGTCTGTGCCTACATACTCATGTTCTCTGAATAAACCTTACTCTGGTTCAAGGTTTTCCTGTTACCTCCTTGTACAATTCAGAGGAATTTTTTTAACAGCTATTTTGTTACATGCAAGTTTTTAGTACTTTATTCTAGAAAACACATTTTAAAATAGGATGGAAATCCCACCATGTTTTGTTTTCTCTTTTTTCATTGTATTATATGGGTTGTCTCATTACCCGGATTGGATAGCTTATGTTAAAAGAATCTTGCAAAAACAAGTCATTTTAAATATGTGTCCATAACAGTGTCCTACCTATTCCTGTTCACTTGCTGACAGCACCATCACCTTGAGCCACTCTTGAAATTGTGCAGAACAAATGTCTGTTTAGAAAAGCATTTTTTAGGAATAGGGACCTGTAGTTATAGCTGCGATGTCACTGCAAAATGCCCCCAAAATTCAAAGCTGGGACCTTGAGCCACTATGGTCAATTGTGAAGAAACAAATGTCTGTTAGAAATAGAAACAACATTTTTAGAATAGGACCTGTAGATATAGCTGCCATCGTACAGCAAAATGCCCCCAAAAATTTCAAAGCATGACCCTTGGAGCCCTCTTTGGATCAATTGTGAAGAACCAAATGTCTGTTAGAAATAAACATTTTTAGGATAGACCTGTAGTATAGCTGCATGTCACAGCAAAATGCCCCAAAAATTCAAAGCATGTGCCTTGAGCCACTTTTGGTCAATTGGTGAAGAACCAAATGTGTCTTGTTGAAACAACATTTTGAATAGGACCTGTAGTATAGCTGCATGTCACAAGCAAAATGCCCCCAAAAATTCAAGCATAGACCTTGAAGCCTCTTTGGTCAATTGTGAAGAACAAATGTCTGTTAGAAACAACATTTTTTTATAATAGGATCTGTAGTATTGCTGCATTTCAAAGCAGCATTGACCAAAAATAAATTAAAAAAGACTTTCTCAGCCAATGATAAAAATTGTGAGGGAGATAATGCCACTTGGAAGGCCACGCATTCTAATTCCAAAGGACCCATAATTATTAGCTGTATCTCACAGCCAACATGACCCCAAAAATTATAAATATGACTTCTCAGGCCACTATTAAATTGTGAGGGGAGAAATGCACTTACGAAGTTACATTTCTGTTCAAAGGACCATGATTATTGTTGTATCACACAGCAAATGACTCAAAACCAATTGGACAATGCGCAATAACTTCTTAAGATAAAGTGAGTAACTTGAATACGGTGTTGTCATGAAACCTTGCTGTCTTTTACAGTCTCCTCACAGCAAACCATCAAATGAACTGTTGGGAAAAGAGAATAAAATTGCAGAGTTAAGAAAGAAAAAAAAACATAAAAAAAAAAAAAGAAAAAAAAAAAAATTGATCATTTTATAAAAAATGTTTTCTAAGAGGACCATTTCTGTTGAAAAGGAATGTGAAGTTACACGGCAACTTATCGGTGACTCCCTCGGCACATGGGGGCCACAACATCATCAGAGTCCAGCTGATTCATCTTGATGAAAAGTTCAACGATCCACAATATCTGATAGGGAAGCCGGATGCGTTTGTCTGTTAATGACTCTCCAGCTGTGATGAAGGTCCGATCAGATATGACGCTGGCTGCTGGGCAGGGACAAACCCTCTATGGACGTTGACGAGCCAGCTCGGGGCCATTCGTCCATTTTGGATACCCAGAAGTCTATTGGTCCGGGAACACATGCAAAAACATCGGTGTTGAGACGCAGATAGTCGGGCACCATGATCTTAAGCTGATCTATGTGTGTTGGATGAGTGCCTGCATTGCATGCATTGGTGAGGTGGTAAACAAAGATTGCAGAGGTCCACCCATAGGCTTCTGACACTTGCCTGCTGCTGCGCTTACGCCTACTTGGCTCTACTGCTGTCACGTCGTGATGTGGTTCCACCGTGAACATTTGGGGAACGTGAAGCAGACGCAACAGATGTCTCCAGTTGTATCAATCAGCAAGTCTCCATTTCCTGCATTTTAATATTCTATTGGGTGGGTGGAAGGAAGTGCTGATTTTTGTTTAGTGTACCGGGGATCCAGGAGGCGTGGCCACCCAGTAACTGTTGTTCATTTTGAAGACCTTAATGCGAGGATCTATGTTGGGGAAATGGAGCATCCAAGCACTCATGTGAAGAGATGGAGCATTGATTTCCCAAGCCTCCTGGGTCGTCGGGGCATAGCAATGATCTTCTTCTGTCCTCCTCCTCCTCAAAGTCCCGCGCCACCTCTTTCCAAGGAAGGGACGTCTGGTAGGTAACATCGGTGTCTAGGAATACATCCTCCTCCTCCTCTTTTTTCGGGCTGTGGGGGGCCCCCCTCCTCGGCCACAGCTTCAACACAGCCCTGGCTCGAGCTCGAGATGATGCACCCCTGAGAGCCTGATGCGCCACCTGATGCACTAGCTCTGGACCCCGAAAACACTGCTAATGAAGAACGTTGAATTGTGAAAACTGTCGGGACCTTGTGGATTTGACGGAGAGAAAGGCTCCGTGTCCGCTGCTGTGTACGGCTCCTCTCCGCGCTGGCGGGACCTGTTGTTTCAGAGTGTCCAAACGATCGTTTCCAGAACTAAGATTCACACAATGCTCATGCTGACAAGGGATTGTCGCACTGGCACCATTTTGTGGCTTCTTCAAACCTGGCAAGGATGGTGCAGAGCTCTTTCACCTGCCTCCACTCTCGGTGGTCAAAAACCCCGTTGGTCCGTACGCTGCTTGTCAGGCCATGTGTTCCACTTGCGTATGCGTAATGGCATTTGCGCTGCTGCCACAAAGCGATGGAGCATGTGGAGGGTGGAATTCAAGAGTTTTGCCACGTCAACCAATGAGACGGTTTGACGGGGAGGCCGACGCTGACGCTGCAACGCAGCCAGGCGGGATGGGCAGGGTGCGAACGGCGGAAGTGCGAACTCAGACCTCGAGCCTTCTTCAGCCAGGCAGTCCAGACCCGGGTCAGCTCTTTAGAAATTTTGCTGGACGACAAGGTTCATGGACATGTGCCAGGCAAGGGATGTGCTCCAGCCTCACCGATCTTAAGGGCGGCAAGCAGATTCGCCGTTATCGCACCACCACCTTGACTGGCTCAAGGTTTTATTGTCCACCAAGCCAGCGCTCGGTTCTCGCTTGTTAGAGCCGTCCACAGCTTCCTGACCTGTGTGTGGACGGTCTCCAAGCAGATTAATTTCCAACACGGGCCTGGTGTCTCTGGGCACGTTGTTGCCACCAGAGGACCTTGGGAGGAAAGAGCCTTGCACCATCCCTGCAGTTTTGAAGAGCGTGCGCCGACCGCTGAGATCCACCGTCACCCCCACAGACATCCACCCAGCTCACCCAGTGAGCTGTCACTGAGATATAGCGGCCATTGGCCGTGGCTTATAGTCCATGTGTCGGTGGTGAGATGGACTTTTACCGGACACAGATGCAGCACAACGCGCTTGAACTTTTAGAAGACACCGTGGCTGGCCAGGGCAGGGACGGCTTTTCTGGCAAAGAAGAAATGCCTGCTCGGCATCTGGTATTGGGGGCAGCGAGGGCCATGACGTGGGCGGAACCCATCTGTGTCCACCAGACGGAAAGCAACATTTTCAAGGCCAAAAAGCGGCCTGGCGAAGCCGACATTCAGGCTTTTGGCTTTGGGATGGTTGGGTTAAATGTTTCTTCTTGTTCCCAACCTGGAAGACAGGAGGCTGCTGCTAGACTGGCCGCTGTACGGCGTGCAGGTCGTCAAAATGGCGGAAGAGAAGGGTAGAATGTGGTCTCTGGTGAGTGTGCTGGTGTACTCGGGCGACGGTGGAGGCTTGAACGCGGAGGCTGATTTCACCTGATCATGACTCTGAGAGACATGGGCAGCGGAGGAACGCTATGGTGGTGGCGGAGGAGGAGGAGGCGGGAGACAGAGGGTGTGACAGTGGTTGGAGGCCGTGCGTCGGTCTGGCCTTTTTGGACCAAGTGTTCCCTCCATTTCCAACCTCTTGCATTCGCTGCATGTGATAGACATTGTTGGTGGTGGTTAACCACTTAAGGTTCCTTGCTTCTACTTATTACGTTATACGGCAAAGGCGGGCATATGACTCGCTGGGTGAATCAGAAGGCTTGCTCAAGAAGAGCCCAGCCTTGAGAGGTCCTGGACCTTTTTGGAAGGCGGATAGCGAGGGAGCCGGGTTTGCCGGCCTGACCGTAGCTGGCGGAATCATATCAGGGACTTCTGCGACAGCCCTCATCCCTTTTTGTGGCGGGACCGTTTGTACACTACCCCATCGTTTTCCTCCTCCGTCCATGATGAAGCGCTCGCAAAGCAAATCTGCGGTATTATTTCTTTTTAAAGAAAGACCAGATGAAATCCGCAATGTCGTAATCATTCATCATCATCAACTCTGGTGACTTGGTCGTCCTGACTTTCGGCATCCAGAAGCTGCGGGCTACAAGCATAGGGGCACTGCAAGGCGTTGCCGACGCCAGGATTTTTGCCGATGACCGGCTTCCTTCACCTCCTCTGGTGGCATCGAGTAAACTGGGCGTCAGAGCAGAATAAATTCATCTCTTGATCTTTTAAAAAAAACATGCCTTCTGACCCCAACCGCATTTTGTCATCAAAAGAGGTCTGTAGACTATGGATTTATCACAGTGGTGGGTACACGAGTTGCATTTGGCTGCTTCAGGTTGGACGGATGCTGATGTTTGTCGATGACGACATTTGTGGCCGTGGAATGAACGAGGACGAGGAGGTAAGACTGCTAGATGCAGGTTGCATTAACCACTGAAGGACGAGATTGGCGAACAGATTGTTCGTTACTTAGATGTACAGGGCCCTGACAAGGATGGGACAGGCTGACGGTCCTGCAAACTGCGATCGCTGGCATGCGTGTTGTCGCCAGCACTGGACGGAGCACCTTCTCTAGTACCTCTACTCCATGTGCTACCCCCTTTTGCTCGCTGACACCTGCATTTGTCCTCTGTCCAGAAATTTAATAATTTGAGAAGGTTATGGAATGTTTTGGAAAGTCTCTATTAAAGAACGGCAAATCACAGCTATTCTCAAAATCCCTCTAATCAAAACAAAATGTGGTTTTCGAAATTTAACTGCAAGGTGTTATCAACCAAATCTGGACTGGGCAAAATTCCAAAAAAACACGTAATCTGTTCTAATGTTTTGTATAATAAATGGTATTTTTTGCACCTTTCAATTCTCTGTGGTGAATATAGAATTTGCTGTTTTAAGATTTACGTAGAGCTGCGTCAATGGACACAGTAGCTGGGTGCGCAAAAAGTCAAAAAACACGTACTCTGTTATGTTTTCGTATAATACACGGTATTTTTTGACCTTTCAATTACCTGTGGTGGAATATAGAATTGCTGTTTTAAGATTTACGTAGATGCTGCGTCAATGACAGTACTGGGGGAGCAAAAAGTCAAAAAACACGTAACTGTTATGTTTTGATATAATAAACGGTATTTTTTGCACCTTTCAATTCACCTGTGGTGATATTAGAATATTGACTGTTTTATGATTTACGTTGGATTTGCTGCGTAAATGAAACAGTACTGGGATGCGCAAAAGTCAAAAAAAAAGTAACTGTTATGTTTTGTTTTAATAACGGTTATTTTTTGCACCTTTCAATTCACCTGTGGTGAATATAGAATTGCTGTTTTATGATTTACGTAGATGCTGCGTCAATGAACAGTACTGGGTGCGCAAAAGTCAAAAAACACGTAACTGTTATGTTTTGATATAATAAACTGTATTTTTTGCACCTTTCAATTCACCTGTGGTGAATATAGAATTGCTGTTTTAAGATTTAGTAGATGCTCGCGTCAATGAACGAGTACTAGGAGTGCGCAAAAGTCAAAAAACACGTAAATGTTATGTTTGGGATATAATAAACTGTATTTTTTGCACCTTTTCAATTCACCTGATGGTGAATATAGAATTGCTTGTTTTAAGATTTACGTAAGAGGCTTGCGTCAATGAAACAGTATGGGTGCGCAAAAGTCAAAAAACTCGTAACTGTTAAGTTTTGATATTAATAACGGTATTTTTTGCACCTTTTCAATTCACTGTGGTGTGAATATAGAATTGCTGTTTTATGATTTTACGTAGAGGCTGCGGTCCAGATGAAACAGTACTGGGTGCGCAAAAGTCAAAAAACACGTAACTGTTATGTTTTGATATAATAGCTGTGATTTTTTTGCACCTTTCAATTCACCTGTGGTGAATATAGAATTGCTGTTTTAAGATTTACGTAGATGCTGAGTCAATGAACAGTACTGGGTGCGCATATGTCATAAAACACGTAGCTGTGATGTTTTGGTATAATACACGGTATTTTTTGCACCTTTCAATTCACCTGTGGTGAATATAGAATTGCTGTTTTAAGATTTACGTAGATGCTGCGTCACTTGAACAGTACTGGGGCGCAAAAAGTCAAAAAACACGTAAAACTGTTATGTTTTGATATAATTAACTGTATTTTTTGCACCTTCAATTCACTGTGGTGAATATAGATTGCTGTTTTAAGATTTACGTAGATGCTGCGTCAATGAACAGTACTGGAGGGGGGGGTGCGCACAAAAGTCAAAAACACGTAACTGTTATTTTTGATATAATAAACTGTATTTTTTGCACCTTTCAATTCACCTGTGGTGATATAGAATTGCTGTTTTAGATTTACGTAGATGCTGCGTCACTGAACAGTACTGTGTGCGCAAAAGTCAAAAAACACGTAACTGTTATGTTTTGATATAATAACTGTTATTTTTTGCACCTTTCAATTCACCTGTGGTGAATATAGAATTTGCTGTTTTAAGATTTACGTAGATGCTGCGTCAATGAACCAGTACTGGGTGCGCAAAGTCAAAAAACATAGTAACTGTTATGTTTTGATATATTAAAAAACTGTATTTTTTTGCACCTTTCAATTCACTGTGGTCGGATATAGTATTGCTGTTTTAAGATTTACGTAGATGCTGCGTCAATGAACCGTACTTGGGTGCGCAAAAGTCAAAAACACCGTGTAACTGTTATGTTTTGATATAATTAACCTGTATTTTTGCACCACCTTTCAATTACCTGTGGGAAATTCATAGAATTTGCTGTTTAAGATTTACGTAGAGTGGCTGCCTTTTACGTCAATGGAACAGTACTGGCGTGCGCCAAAAGTCTAAAAAACACGTTAACTGTGATGTTTTCGTACGATACACGTGATTTTTGGCAAACAATACAATACCTGTTGCTGAGTTGCTGACTACAAGATTGCTGGATTTGTAATTTAAGTGCAAGGTTGAATATAAACAGTCACAGGTGTAATGGGTAAAATTGAACTACCTATATGAATGTATATGATAATAAAAGTGGAGTTTTGCAGCTTAACATAGAGACCTGCAGTTTATACGAAATGATGTTTATCAATATAAGTTACAGATGCCCAAATCCAGGAAATACTTCTATAGCAAACTGGTTATAAAAAAAGATATTCCACTACAAGTACTCTACACTTAAGTCTTGGTGACTTTATCCAATGTTCTTTATAGATAGAGCTTGTTCTGTGTTCGCCGAAGGGGCCCCCCCCCGCTCCCTCCGACCGTGATTTACACCGGTGGATGCGGCCTTTAAAAATTATTAGCTAACTCATAAAATGTTAAAATCTCTAATCTAACTAAATTGACAGGATCACAGCTAATAGTAGAGGTTTCTCTGTGCAGAAATAGACTAATTTCGCTGGTGTTTGGCCCCACAGGCGGAGCGCAGGTCATAATCCCTATGAGACGCTCGAGAGACACTGAGGCTGAAACAGGAACGTGTTCTATGTAAACGAGGTATGTGATTTTTTCAGGCCAATTCGAACCATACAATCCCAGATCATGACGTCGCACACACAATATCACCCTGCTTATTCTATTAATTCTTAATGATTTGCTGGCCGCCAAAATTACAGGATGCGCACGAATAACAGGGCCGCGATCTTAATAGATGTTGTCAGATTTTAACTGTAATTATCGAATTGATCTGGAAATTTGATCACCATAAAAACCTTGCCGATTTCAACTTTGTCGATAATAAAAATCGCTCAACACTAATTATAAACACTAGAATCTGCCTATCGATCCAAATCAAGGATAAAACTTGACTTTGTTGCAAAAATATTAAAACATGGCATGAAGGCACATTAAATGGAGAATGCTGATGCGTTTCAGATCAGATTCTTCTTCACAACATACATCCACTAATACTTACCCACCACCTACAGTACACTTAATACCAAACCAGGAATCACCTGATGCATAATGACCAATTTAAAAGACATGATCTAAAGACTTAAAATAATATGTACAACAGATCAAAATGTCAATAATGATTAATAATGTCTTCTTTAAAAGGGTTCTTCACTTTGGACAATCACTATTTGTTAGAAGAGTGCCTTAACATTAAGCTAATTACAAATGGTTACCCTGTTGGGACCCACAATACTTAGCTGGAATTTGTTGGAAAACCTGGCAGAAAATGTTTAATTTCCCTACAGCACCACCAGAGGGAAAATAAAATAAGGTATTACACAGGCCCAGTCAAATTAGTATGTTTTCTGTGTAATGCAGGAAAGGGCAGGTCCTCCAGAGCTAGAGATGCTCTTTAAAGCTACTCTCCACTCTGGCAAGAATTGAGGATCCTAGAGAACCCGTTTAACATTCAAACTACACAAATATCTATTGCGTAGATTGAACATCCACCATGCCTCTCGACTTAAAGGGGTTTTGCCACGAAGTGAGTTCCTTGCCTCTTATCTGCTCAGGGGAGAATATAAACAAAGCATGCTGAGTGATGAAGGCTGCAGGGGTTGACGAGGGAGGGGAGTGTGAGCATGAGAGAGACGATGAGAGAGCGCCAGAGAGGAAGCAGGGAGCATCTCTAAAAGTTTACTCAAATCATAAAAATTTACAAAACAGTGGATTGTCATACAAGACAGACAGACTCATAACTGCATTTCACCCCAGCCATCTGGCAGCTCACTCATTGTTCCCCGGTCCATCAGAATAGAAGTGCAACACACAAGCGTGGGCAGATCAGTTTCCTTTCAGTCCTGTCGTGTTTCTAATGTAAACTTTTCAGAAAAAACTAAGGGGTGACTGAGATTGCCTGGTAGCTGTCACAGGCTTCACTTTTTGTAATCATTATATTTAGAAAAAGTGATTAATACCATTTGGGGGATCCCACGTCAACATTATATCGTGGCAAAACCCCTTTAGCAATTTCTTTCTGTGATCATCCCCCTGTTTCAGAGGCTGGCAACCCTCTCAATACCAAGACAAGTAAAAGCTGATATATCACATGGATGTAAATCTGCAAAGCAGTTGCTAGTTTATGTTCCATATGCAATTGGAACTAAGCAGGGCTGGGCCCCCTCTCTTCAAGGGCCCCATAACAGCTGCATTGGTCTGGCTCTTTGCTTTATATTTCCTGTTTTGTGGCTTCCGAGGCAAAGCTTGATTTCATATCTATGTATACCCTTGATGATTATACTGAATTCTACAGAGTGATGTAATTAAAGACAATTTAATTTATATAATGTGATTGCACATTTCGTTTGTTAGAGACTCTCCCTATGTTTCCATTCTCCATCCCCTTAGCTGGACAACAGTCGCAATGAGCCACGTGCTAAACAGCATTGATTCTTTATACACAGCGAACACCGATCTCTCCCGAGAAACAAATGTGTTACTGTGCAATTACAATAAGTGTGCTCATTTATAAAGATTGATTAGCAATCCTGCCGTGTTCCTACTAATTGTGTTAATTATTTGAGTGGAAGACTTTGGAAGTGCCGTAATTTTTAATGTGTGCGAAAAACAGTTCAATTGTAAAGGCATCGCCAGGAATGAGAATTTAACTACCAGATGTGGAAGTCATCACTGCATTCATCTGCAGTATCTGTCTATCTGAATAAGTTCAACTGGAAACTGTTTCTATTAAATCTCTGTTTGCAGGAATATTACAGTGATGCATGACTGTGAGGGACAGAAGACCTCTCAGCGGCTATAGCCCAACCACCAAGCCAGCCATAAGTGAAACAGCAGCCTACTTTATGAAATATATAAATATACAACAAATACTGCACAAATAGTAAAGGGTAAGAACAAGTTGGCTCCATTTTGCATTCAAGAGGCAAAAGAACTATAATATAAAACTCAGAAATTTTTTAATGAAGACTATTTAGAAGGTTGCTTTACCATATGGGGAGAGCATCCAAGGAGGGCAATGAATGTAAGGGGTGCTGTCTTTTAAAGTGGTTGTCCAGTTTATACCGAAATTAAATAATATATTACTGCAGCCCAGTAAAATAAAACGTCCTATTCTCCTCTTCATCTGCTCCTCCGTTCCAGCGCCGGGTCTATCCTTCTCTATTCATCTTCATTCTCTTCCGAACAGGACACCACTGCTGCTGATTCGCTGGAGAAGTCATGTATCTCTGCTTAATTCACCGATTGGAGCTGTTCACTACCAAATAGCGATGTAAGGAAGTATAACTTGACCGCTGCACCAGTGGTGTCCCATTCAGAAGAGAACAAAGGTAAACAGATGATCAGGGAGACTCAGTGCTGGAATGGATTAGTGGAAGACGAGAGAATAGGCTTTGGGCTCCAGTAGCTAATTATTCAATTTTGGTATGAACAGGACAACTCCTTTAAAATGATTGCAAGCTATGTTTTAGAAGCAAGAAAGAACTTTATTTAGCTTTTCAAAAAATGACACAAACACTTTAAGGGGTTTTCTCACTACAAAGATTAGCTTTCAACATATAGGGAAAAGTAATTGAAGACTTTTCCTAAATACATTGGTCTTTTGATTTGTGCTCAGAGTGCACCCAGGTTTCTATGTTTACCTGACCATAACTCTAATAGAGCAGAGAGTGAAGTCACCATGGTTGGAGCGCTCACTTGCTTACTTTTGTTTACAGATAAACAATTGTTTTCACTCCTCAGAGCACTTGTAGCTTTGTTTACTGAAGATTAGCTCTCCTGCATTACTCTGTGTAATGTCTCAGCTAGTTACAGAGAAGCTAAATATTTTATCATTGCTTTAGAGACATCCACAGACTGACAAGACCAGAGTGAAAGAAAAGCTGGCTGAGACTATGAGGCTGCAAGGTGAGAAAACCTCTTTAAAAGGGGTTCTCCATGACTATCTTATTTGTTATAGGGCTCACAACTGCATTATATTAAACTTTGTAATTCATACATTAAAATTATTTACCT
The DNA here is from genome assembly GCA_025379985.1 of Phyllomedusa bahiana. NCBI lineage: Eukaryota > Metazoa > Chordata > Amphibia > Anura > Hylidae > Phyllomedusa > Phyllomedusa bahiana. The sequence continues at coordinate 83,921 of JAODAL010005261.1, forward strand.
GTCCTGCTGTGCAAAACCAGGCAAAGAGCTATTTGCTTCCCTCCTCCCTACCTCTTGCAAATCATTTGATGTTCAGTGCTCACATGGCCTCAGTGAACGTTTTGTCATCGCTCAGTTGGTGTGCTTTGAAGCCAGGCTCAGCTCAGGAACACTACCCTGTAGTTGGCATGACCTGAGGAGAGAACAATCTGACTACACTCACTCTTTCCACCCTGTAGTTTGAAAGTGAATAGAAGTAATAACATTAGAGTAATTACAGAGAGTGGAAATTGTTTGTTTATCTTTGAGTCCTACTGGCAGGACTTACTAACAGTAATATGGACAGATGACAGCAGTTCAGAGCTGAGGTGTTGTGTACTGCTTTCATGAAAGTTATGACTGCAACTCTGTACAGTTTACAGTCCCAGCTATCGTAATTATCATAACAGCAAGTACAGAGCAGAGGGGAATTATACAATGCGGTGTTACTGGAGTCTATAAATATGTATTTATAGAAAGTAATGTATTGTATACACATAAATCCATACAATAAGCTGTAAGACAATGGATGACACCTCTATATAATGGTCATACAGTGACCAGATAATAAGGCTATATAAAGAGCAAATATCACCATACTGTTACTGACCAAACCAAGACTAATATTATCAATTATATCACAATACAAAGATCAAATAAAACCACCACATCATTAATACATATCACCACCACATAGTGACTGAATAAAACTACCATACTGTTACTAAATATAAACCATTACACTACTACCAATATTTCTTCCCTACAGTAACCATATGAGGAAGGTATTAGTTGTACACAAGCTCTGAAGACATAAATTACCGCCATACAATGACTGTTATGGAATCTCTGTGCCACTGATCGGACTTGCTTCAAATAGGAATGACAAAGATGCTATCGGGTAACTTCACAGAGTCTCTGGTGCTGAGATTGGCTTAACCCCGTTAGCCACCAGGTGCGACCTCAGAGCAGTCCCTGGCAGTGGCAGTTGACCAGGAGTACAGTAACAACTTGGTTACAGTGAGAATAGCAAACAAGACAATAGCAGACAAGACAAATAATGCTATGGCAGAGACACCAACAGGAAGTCAAGACAGGAAGACATTAGGAACCAAAGTTCTGGCAAGGTATGAAGGGAGGAGCTACCTAATAAAGCCCCAACTTGCAGGGGATAGGCTGGGGAAGTCAGACACTGATGGACATTAAAAGCTTAAATCCTTGAAAAGTCTGTCCATGCCTCCCTCTAACAGGTGAATAGAGCAGATGCTGCAAAGTGTCTAAACCAGCTATTTGGATCATGGGGAATGGCAGCTACTGAGCAATGGCTAAACGCTGGGAGCAGCAGCATGATATACTGGATAGGTTCTGATTGGTACCATCTGTCAATGGAGGCCAGGGGATGGTCCAGTTGCCGCATAGGAAGCTGAAGTTTGAGGACCAGATCTTGGCAAATGAAGCTGTCAGCAGAACCAGAATCTAGATGTGCCGCTGTGGAGAGTGATTTCTCCTCCCAGGTAAGGGTGATTTTAATCGTTAGCTTTGGAGAGCAGCTTTGGTCACCTAGGTTAGTCTCTTCTACCAACCCTAGGTGTTGGAGTCCCAACTTCATGGGACACTGGCGAATATAGTTTTTCTTGCTGGTGCAGTACATACATTCCACCTCAGTTACACCTATACTGTTGCTCTTGTAGGGAAAGTTTAACCCGCTCAACTTGCATAGGCCTTTAATTTTTGGGGAGGGACGTCTTTTGGTGGCAGCTGGCACTGGGAGGTTGGCATCAGCCTTGGGGGACTTCTGCTGTGAGAGGAAACTTGAGCTTGTTCCGATGCCCATTCATGAAAATAGAGATCAATCCTGGTCGCAAGATGTACAAGGACATCCAGTGAGGATGGTAGATCTCTGCCCACTAATACATCTTTAACGCGACTGGATACGGTTTGCCAGATGGTTGCCACCAAGGCTTCATTGTTCCAAGCAAGTACCACCACCAGAATAATATGGAAGCAGAGAGCATACTGGCTCATTCAGTCAATACCCTGCCTTAAGGTCAAGATAGATGATGCGGCTGAGGATGTGCACCCTGGTTCCTTGAACACCGCATGAAGTGAACTTGGCACTGATTTATAAAACCACGACTCTCCTCAATCAAAATGGGAGGGGAGCACAATCTGAAGCATGGTTGCCTCACTGGTGACAGGAGCCATGGGCAGAGTTGGAGAGACTATTGGATAAGTGACAGTCGCTGTAGAAACTTGGAATAGCATGGAAACTGAGGTGGACAACTCCTGCAGCTGAGTAGCCACCACACTGATTGCCTTCATGAGTTAGTCTTGGCGCTCACAAGAGGATAGGACTTTCTCATACAAGAGCTGAACTTTGGACTTGACTAGGATGGAATTCGATTTTTTTTTTTTTAGCCTACCCCAAGGCCAGAAACTAATGTTATGGACAGCAGGCCGTGGACTTTCTGTGCCACTGACGGGGCTTGCTCCCAGGGATCGTGACTACGCGGCTATCAGGTAATTTCACAGAGCCACTGGTGGTGATATTGGCTTAACTCCAATAGCTGCCAGGTGCGACCTCAGAGCAGTCCCTAGCAGTGGCAGCTGACCAAAGGTACAGTAACAACTGGGTAGTAGTGAGAAGACCCCCATCTGTGTATCATCCCAGGTGTGACTCTCTGCTAGGAATATTTGCCTATGGGTAACAAGCATGAAGCTGGCTCCTTGTTACCTTGGTCCCTTCATTGTCCTTTGTCAACTAAATATGGTGTCTTACAAACTCTGCATCCCAAATGCATTCCACATGTCCCTTCTCAAACCCCTACAAGTCTTTAACCGGTATTCCCAGAAGATGGTTGTCTTGTCCGTTGTGTCCACGGCTGATGACACTTTTGAAAGGAGATTCTGGACATGAAACACTCCCAGGGGAGCTCTATTATCTAGTAGAGTGGAAGGGTTACGGTCTTGAGGAGATATTATGGGAGCCTCAGAAAAGCATTAAAGCTCCCACGTTAAACCGGCGGTTTTACAAACTCCATGCTCAGAGGAGGGAGATCCCTGAGTGCCTGCTGTGGGTGCCACTCAGGTTTCCTAGATGCTGGATAGCTCATCCAGCATCCAGAAAAGCTGGATAGGTCAAGGGTGGTTTGTGTGGGGGGCAGAGAGGGAAGGAATGATTTGAGTTCAATTACCTCCCTAAGCTGTATGTGGCGCCGAAGAATTTAGACTGTATAGTCTTACTACGGCTAGTGGGGTAAGCCCCCTGCAGCCTGTGATATCAGTGGAGCATCTTATGATGCTTCCTTGGTGCCATTACTCTGCTACACTTTCTGGCTTTCATAGCGAGAACCCATGAAAGCCGGCAAGTCTGCGCTCACTGATTGCACATCCCACAGGCAACAGTGGAATGAACAGCACAGTCCCAGGGATTCAAGGCTTGGGATCTGGGATGGTTGGGAGGTCATTCGGGACTCCGAATTGGGACAGTCGTCACAGGATGGTGGGACATTGTTTGCAAATTGCTAATGTCCTGCCGAAATCAGGAATGTTGGTGTAATGTTATCTGCAGATTGTGTTCAATATTTGTGCTTACAACGGTGGTGGCCTGGTGTGCCCTGGGCCCTACAGTTAAGTTGATTCCTGGGGCCCATTCTACAGCTACAGTTTATGGCTGCATGCACTGCACATACCTCTTGCTTTCTGCCTCTCTTTCTCTGCCTTTCTCCCTCTAAGCTCTTCACAACGGCCTACTTTGCCCAGGGGCTTAACATGCGTAGAGGTCCACCAGGAATTTTCTCTGTTCTTCTGTGGGCTAGTCTGAGCCTGTATTTCAGTTTTACATGTCAAATATGAAAAATATGGAAGCCTAAAAAAAGCTGAAGAAATCAGTTACCCAATACTGGCTGTTCCTTTCTGTTATTCATACTTGCCAACTTAGGAAAGTGTCCTTCAAGGTGACTTGGAGTTGCAGCGTGCGTTTGCATAAATCTCAAGTCGCACCCCATCACTAAAGTCACGCCCACTACAAGAAAGAAAGAAAGCTAATAGAAGGCATTAACCAGCTTTCCTGGACATTGGAAATACTATTCAGGCATCCAAGAGAGCCGGGAGATGCTGCCAAACTGTTCCTGAACCTAAACTATTACACTATGACCAACATTATCCCCATGAAGCAACCATACAGTGGTAGATACCAGTATACACAGGCTCTGCAGACTGTATATTACCGCCATACAGCAACCATATGGTGGTAGATACCAGTGTACGCAGGCTCTGCAGACTGTATATTGCCACCATACACCTACCATACAGTGGTAGATACCAGTGTACACAGGCTTTTCAAACTGTATATTACCTACATACAGTTACCATACAGTAGTAGATGCCAATTGCACACAGGCTCTGCAGATATATATGTGATTACAGTGCAGTTACATCCAGTGATGAGCCGTCCCTTTTCTTCTCCATGTGGCCCAGACCACCTTGACAACTTCTCCCAGCCATGACTTATCCCTGCAAAATTTTCCACACAAACGTTTTAGAATTTTAACTTCTCCCACACCTCACTATTTGTGTCCAACCTCTGTACAAGCTGCACATGGGGTGATAGGTAGAGATGATGGGTTTATAGAGTGATAGTTGAAAGTAGGGGTTATTGGATGTTAGGTGGGGGTTGCATTTTGTGTTGGCACTAAGCTGTATAACACAATGGTGGGGGAGGTGCATAAGAGGGCACAGCTTACAGGCACAATCTCCATGCGGGGATGGGGAGGGCAGAGGACCAACCCTTTGGAGATTGCTTTGCATCTATAGCCTGTACTTTTCAGGATTATAATATTTAGTTTAAACTCCATCCCTTATATACCCTAGAAATTCAGCTACAGGAATGATCTTCAGGGGGTGCAGCGGATGGAGTTTAGAACTATTATGTTTTTTGTAGTGTTTATTTTTCTACAGGTTTCCATGCTGAACTTTGATAATCTCATTGGACTACATCAAATCAACATTGAATCCATTTCTTTAATAAAATGGGAGCTGGATGGAGAAGAAAAGGGAAAGTGACCAACTCTTCCGTTAAGACGTCTCCTTTAAGTCCCTGGATGTAACTGTACTGTAATCACTTATATATCTCCAGGGTGCCTGTGTACAACTGTCATCTACCTGTTACTATATGACAGAAATATTGGTCCTAGTCTAATGGTTTATATTCAGGAATTGTGTGGTGGTAATAGTTGCAATATGGTAGTGATATCTGCTCATGGTGTGGTGGTGATATTTGTTTCTTGTATAGTGGTATTATTCATAATATTGGCTGTGGTATATTGGTCAGTAGCCACAGTACAGCAAAGACAGCAATGCTGGAATGCCATCAGATTTTGAAGACGTAACCTTACCGACACACCCAAACCACACAGCCAGCCCATAAAATACAACACTGTATCCAATTGATACTCAGTCAAACACCGTGAAACTTTCACTTGTGCCTTACCTTAATATATTTGGACCATGCACCCTTACTCACAGATTGGTAAATTATTGTGGCTAAAATCCCAAGGCCACTTTTTCTTTTTCAGTTATGTAGGGCGGGTTTCCCATGTCACTACACCTTATGTACCAGGCCACAAGAGGTCTCCAAGTGTTGTTCTCAGACAATTTCCCTAGACATTAGTTGCCAAATCTACTCACACCAATTCAAGAAGGATTAGACTAACCAAAAAACCTGCTTTCTGTCTCTGTCCTAGGGTCATACACCCCAAAACCATGAGTCCCTGAATCATCCATGTATAATTCCAGATCTGGAAAACACAAATTTTGTCCACAATGAGTTCCCATCGCGGTATGTTCAAACTCTTCAGATCCGCATGTAAAATCAGCACTAATTTTATAGAAAACTTGTATTGGATCCAACCCATTCGAACATACCCTTGTAGTCACAGGCATAACTATAGGGGGATGCAAAGGTAGCAGTCGCTACCAGGCTCTGCAGCATGAGGGGGCTCAAACGTCCTCCTGCCACATAGGAAGACACCAGTATTATAAATAACACCTGGTAGTTACGGGGACCACTTTCCCTTTTCCAGTGGGGCACAGGAGCTGCAAGTTACGCCTCTGCTTGTAGTTCTCAAGGAATTGTCCTCAAACTCAGTTTGTGGTAGTGAAAAGAGGTGAGGGGGAGTTCTTAAGATAAATAGGCCAAAGGGAGACCTTATAGTCCTAACTAAAGCTGATGGTGGAGTGCCTCAATTGCTTCTAGAGTTTATCATCTTTTTTGGTTATGTTAGGCTATTAACAATGAAGGTGCACTCATTCCAAATAATTTCAGAATAATTTATTTTATTGAGCTCTGGGTACCCCATTCGGCTGCTGAGTAGATTACTGTCACCTTTTGGATATACGCTGGTTAACCCTGATATATTAGATTAATTCTTCGCTGTGATGTCTGGGAAACTCTAGAAATGAGATGCATCAGGTTCTCACCAGTGTTGGATGGTCCGGCTCAAGTAATTTTTAGTCCAGAAATGACACCATGATATTAAAATCCACAATGTTCCTAATGACACTGACTTGTAACTCCACCTGTACCATGGATATTTTTAATATGTTCCACGGTTATTTTCTTGAAGAATTCTTATGGTTTTACAAAGTTTTCAAACCATAGCACTAAATTCAAGGTAATGCCAACTACTCATTGTCAAGGCTTCAGACGAGATGACAGGTGCTGAGAGACTGCTCAACAAGTTTGACGGATTTGATGTTCGAGTTAAAGATTTATATTTTCCTTGTATTATTTGTAGAGTAGCGCAATGTAGCAAGAGATGTGTCTCAAGGATATTCGGCAACAACATATGATCCCCATGTTACCTTGGGGTTCTAGTTATCAAGCCTGTGTTACATTAGACATGTGTTAAGTTCTTGGAAAGTTTGCCATTTCTTTTAATGAGGTTGAGGTATATCTTCCTGCCACACCACTCAGAGACCTCAGCTGCAGTTTCATTTCATCTGAATGTGTAAAAATATACAAATATACGGATCAGCTATAACATTAAAATTGCCAAATATTGTGTAGCTCCCGCTCATGCTGTCAAAATAACTCTGACCCATTAAGGCATGGACTCCACTGAAGGCGTCCTTTACTATCTGGAACCAAGACATTAGTAGCAGATCCTTTATTAGCTATTGAAATTAGAAATCTCATGTACTAAATATTGTGGAATGAATTTAAAAGATATCTTGTAGACAAATAGGGCAACTTGTATGAATGGGGCTGCGCCAGTCTGGCGTCTTTTCAGCCTGAAAACTGGTGCAGCCCCGTTCACTATATTTTTAATCAGGGGCACTCCAATATCAGGCACATTATAAAGCGCCCGTGGTACTTTGTAATGTGCCTGAGATCAGTGGACATGCTGGAGACGTGTCGCACTACAACCGTACGAAGCCACATATTTATAGCTTCAGTACAGCAAATCCAGGCACATTACTGCTGGAACAAGTAGTGCACTTTAAAAGTGGTTTACCTGAGCCAGAAATGTCGCTTTGTAGCTAGAAAGCGCTAAATCTATGACCCACACTAGAACAGGTTTATAGATTCAGGCGCATTCTACACTAATAATGCGCACATAAAAATGGAGCCTGGGCACCAAAAATCATACACGTCGCCCGTATTGTATACATTTGTTTTATCAATGTCAGTATAGATAGTATATATCAGGATAGATGCACACATTGCTTATAGCTACAATCTTTAACCCGTTCCTGACATTGGACGTATGCATACGCACTAGCCTGCTCCTCGGCGCGCTGCTGCACGTTAGTGCAGCAACGATCTCCTACCAGACAGCCCCGGGAACTGAAAGTCACTTCCCGGACCCGTCTGTGACTGACAGTTGTCATGGCGACCAGTGCATAGCAACAATGCTATGTACTGGCCTGCCTTGTAACATCAACCTTCAGAAGATCTGAAGATTGGTGTTATAAATCCCCTATGGGGAAAGTAAAATAAAGTGTAAAAAAATAAAAAAAAGTAAAAAAAAAGTGAAAATAAGTAAAACACAAACACAAAAAATAAAATAAAAACACGTATACCGCCCGTTTCCCCTTTACAGACGCCAGACGCCCCAAAAAAGATAAAAAATTAATACCCTACCAATATTTGGTATCGCCGCGTGCGTAAGGACCTGTCCTATAAATGTGTCACATTAATTAACCCGTACAGTGAACACTGTTAGAAAAAAATAAAAAAAAACAATCAAAGAATTGCGATTTTGTTCATCCCGCACAAAAATGGAATAAAAAGCGATCACAAACTCAAATAAACACCAAATTTGTAACAGTTAAAACATCAGTTCATCCCGCAAAAAAAAGGCCTCACACCTCTCTGTATACGGAAAAATAAAAAAGTTATGGCTCTCAGAAGACAGCGATGCATAAAAATTGGTTTACACAATAAAAAGTGCTTCAACATAAAAAAAAACTATATACATTGGGTATTACCGTAATCGTATGGACCCACAGAGTAAAGCTAACTTGTTATGGATACTGCACAGTGAGCGCTGTTAAAAATAAAAATAAAAAACACTCCTAGGATTGCAATATTTATGAACCCTGCCTTCCAAAAAAAAGATTTAAAACTGATCAAAAAGTCTTGTCCCCCAAAAAATGATACCAATAAAAATGTCAACTTATTCCGCAAAAAATAAGCCCCTACACAGCTCCGTACTCAGAAAAATACAAAAGTTATGGCTCTCAGACTGCGACGATGCAAAAACGTGTTTTCCTTTTTGAATACAAGTGTTTTTATTGTGTAAAAGCAGTAAAACATGAAAAAAAAATACAAATTTGGTATCACTGTAATCGTATCGACCTGCTGAGTAAAGCTAGAATGTCATTTATACCGCACGGTGACCGCTGTAAAAAATAAAAATAAACACTACCAGGAATGTTGTATTTTGTTCAAAATGCCTCACAAAAACCTTAATAAAAAGTGATCAAAGAGTCATATGCCCCCCATACTGGTACTAATAAAAACGTCAACTCATTCCACAAAAAACAAGCCCATAATCAGCTCCGTATACAGAAAAATAAAAATGCTATGGTTGTCAGAATAGGACAACATAAAAACTAAATTTTTTATAGACCTATTTCTATTGTGTAAAAGTAATAAAACATAAAAAAAACTATATAAAATTTATATCATTGTAATTGTACCGACCACATAGTAAAGTTATCCTATTTTTTATCCCGTACGGCGAACATTGTAAGAATGAAGCCCAAAAACAATGGCAGAACTGCGTTTCCCCCCCCCATTTTCATAGCCCAACACTGAAAAAAAACTATGGAACACCTGTGCATCCAAAATGCACAGTACGCCCCTAGATGAGATCCCTGAGGGGTTTTGAATCCAAAATGGGGCGACTTCTGGAAGGTTTCACCTGTTCTGGTACTTTGGGGGCTTTGCAAATACGACATGGCCCCACCAAAATCTGTGTTCCAAAAGCCAAATAGCGCTCCCTCCCTTGTACGCCCTGCCATGCCCTGTTTACACCCGCATGTAGGGTATTGCCGAACTTGGAAGAAATTGCGTGACAAAATTTTGGGTGCTTTTTTTCCAGGATTCCTTGTAAAAGTGAAACATTTTCAGCTAAAATTGCAGTTTGTTGGAAATAATAAAATTTTAATTTTCACAGTCTTAACACAGCAAAAAAAAATTTGTTGAATCACTTGGGTCTATATACTCATGCACCCATGGGTTATATTCCTTAAGGGTGTAGTTTTTCCAATATGGGGTTCTTTTTTGGGAGTTTATTAATGTATTAACACCTTAGGGCAGGGGTGGCACTAATTTTCCCATTTGGCCGCATGACAAAAGTGCGATGCTTTCGGAGGAGCCGGACTAAGATAACAATACATAGGGGTGAACGGAGGGAAAAAATGCGATGTTTTTGGGTGGATTACTTTTTGTGGAAACTACTGGGGGATGTATCTATATACCTGCCCTTACATCATGGTACACTGTAAAGGCAGGTATATACAGTCTCTCATCAGTAAGGTAGGTATGTAGATGTATGTACCCTCAGTTCTGGAGGTATATACAGCTACCACAGTCAGGTCAGGTATATACAGCTCCCCTCAGTCAGTCAGGTATATAAGAATAGGGTACCCGGCAGGCATGTAATAGATAGATTACAGCTCCCCACAGGCAGGTATTTAGATACAGCTCACCACAGGAAGGGTATATAGATAGGTTCAGCTCCCCTCAGGCATGGAACGTCATAGATTAGGTACTCAGCTCCCCACAGGCAGGTATTTAGATACAGCCTCCCACAGGCAAGGTATATAGATAGGTTCAGCTCCCCTCAGGCTGGAATATAGAAGGTACACTCCCCACAGGCAGGAATATAGTAGGTACCAGCTCCTCACAGGCAGGGAACTTAATAGGTATCAGACTCCCACAGGCAGCGATTATAGGATAAGGTCAGCTGCCCTCAGCCGGAATATAGATAGGTACAGCTCCCATCAAGCTCAGGTATTATAGATAGTTAGATATAGTCCCTCAAGCAGGTTTTTAGATAGATTTAGCTCCCTCAGGAGGTATATCTAATGCTCCAAACAGCAGGTATTAGTTATTTAGGGCTCCATACAGGCAGGGAATATAGTTAAAGCTCCCACAGGCAGGTATTATAGTCAGCTACGTTCGGGCTCCATACAGCTGGTATATAGACCTAGTTTGGGCTCCATCAGGATGGTATATAGTTAAAAGCTCCAACAAGGCAGTTATTATAGGCTAGTTAGGTCTTCACACAAGAAGGTAGGGTTGCCCAGCAGGTTTCAGTTTAGACAGGGGCTTTCCACAGGCATGGTAAATAGAAGATGGCTATCCACAGGCATGGTATATGACAGGGCTAATCCACAGGCTGTATATTGACAGTGGCTTTCCACAGGCAGGTTATGAGACAGGGCTTCACACAGGCGATATGATTAGCGGCTTCCCAGGACAGGTATATAGCTAGGGGCTGTTTCCACCAGGCGGCATATAGATGGGCTTTCCCACAGGCAGGTATATATGATAGGGCTTCCCACAGGCAGTGATATAGATTGGGCTTCACCACAGGCAGGATATATAGAGAGGGCTTTCCCACAGGCAGGTATATAGATAGGGCTTCACCAGGCAGGTATATAGATAGTGGGCTTTCCACATGGCAAGGTAGTCTAGATGGGCTTCCCACAGGCAGGTATATAGATAGGCTTTCCAGAGCGAGGCATATAGTTAGGGCTTCCCACAGGCCGGTATATATGATAGGGGCTTCCCTCAAGTCAGTATTAGCTGCTTCACCACAGGCATGGTATGTATAGGATAGGGCTTTCCAAAGGCACGGTATATAGATAGGGCTTCACACAGGCAGAGCATTAGATAGGGCTCCCACAGCAGGTATATAGATCGGGGCTTCCCACAGGCAGGTATATAGATATGGGCTTCCCCACAGGCAGGCATATAGATTGGGATCTTCCCACAGTGCAGGTATATAGAGAGGGCTTCCCACAGGCAGGTATATAGACTAGGCTTCACCACAGGGCAGGTATAGAGAGATTGGGATTCGCACAAGGGCAGGCATATAGATAGTTCCACCACAGGAGTGGTTATATATGATAGGGCTTCCCCCGAGGCAGAGATATAGATAGGGCTTCCCACAGGCAGGCATCTCTAGATACGGCTTCCACAGGCAGGCATATAGTAATAGGGCGTTTCCAAAGGCAGGTGATATAGATAGGGAATTCCCACAGGCAGGCATAGAGATAGGGCCTCCCACAGGCATGTATTATAGATAGGGCTTCCCTCAGGCAGGTATATAGGTTGTATGGACCAAAATAACAAACACTAATACTCACAGTGACGGCTCACATGCTTCCCGGGTCTCTCATGACCATGGCCCGCTCGACTAATCTTCTATCGAGGAAGCCTTCCCCGGGCTGGTGACGTGGATGTTACGTTCATTGCCGCCAGCGCCCGGGTCGCTTCATTCCGTTCAAAGCTCCTGGGCCCGCGAAAAGTTATTACTCTGTGTGTGCGCCAGGAGAAGGCAGTGCGCGGTGAGCGGAGTTCACCGCGCTCGCTGCCTAATTCACCAGCAATAGTAGCGCATGACGGGCCCGCGCGGCCTCTCGAGCAATACCCCGGCCGCGGCGAGGCCGTCAGCGTACTATTAAGCAGACCCTGGGCAATTGTTCGCCGCGGGCCGGCATCCGACGAGCTGGAGGGCGGTTGCGGCCCGGGGGCCGTACTTTGCCAGGGCTGACTCCATTAGGGCGTCTGCAAAACCTGAAAGGCGACCTAAATAAAATTGTATCGATAATGAGACCCCAGAGTTCCAAGTAGGTGCTCCTCATACTCCTGGGCTTTGTGGTTGAGCCAATCGCGCTCTAGGCCCACTTTTAGGATTTCTCTGAAATGGCACAGTCTGGGGAATCAATTTTTAAGATGCATTTCCATGATCACATCTACTGTTAGTTCTTGTGAATATTGATAAAAATTGAAAATCTGCAAAAAGTGACAATTTTGAAAATTTCACCTCCACTTTGCTTTAATTCCTGTGAAACAACCTAATGGGTTATATAATCTTCATAAATTCGGTTTTGAATACTTTAGGGGGTGTAGTTTCTTAGATGAGTCATTTATGGAGGTATCTAACATACAGGTCAATCAAATAATCAGGTTTAGAATCTGGATGGTCCACTAAAAATTAAATGTATATAGCAAATTTTTTTTGAAATTACTACTAAATTTCTTTCTACGCCCATAATGACCGTCAAAAAAAAAAAATACATTAAAAAAAAGATGCCAACCTACAGTAGAAATATGGTTGATGCAGGTTATAACTTATTTTGAGTGGAATAAACTATCTGTCTTTACAAAAATTTTTCTGATGTCTTTTAACATTTTTCATGATTTTTGGATATTTTTCACATATAAACAAAGACTTTTTCGGACCAAAATTTGTACATATTCTTAAAGCACAATGTGTCACGAGAAACAGTGATCTGAATCCACATGGATAGGTTACTGCCATCAAAAAAGTTATTCCTCACGTACAGTGACACAATGCAGATTTAAAAAATGGGCTCTGCTGAGAGGCCAAAACTGGCTCACGGCCAAAGGGGAAAGGGTTAACTGTTCCTATTTTTAATATTTATATGAATTACTGCCATTGGGTGATGTTATGTTTTCTTCATACTTGTAATATTGTTGGTCTCTTGTTGCCTTATAGTTAATTTGGCTTTAGTTGCTTCCCAAGGCTCTTCACGTCATTGTATTGATCATATTTCATGTAACTCTCTACCTACTAATTTACATTATTCCACACACAAGATGACAAGATCCAGGAGAGACATATTCTATGAATGTATTAAAACTGAGAGAGAACATCTTTAACACATGTGCTGTTGTGGGTCGCTCCTAATATGCAGCAGTTAGTACCTATGGTACCAAAATGATTCCAAGGAAGAACAACAGGTCAACCTATAGCAGGGTCATGAGTGCCTACGTTGATAGATGTAACTCACAGAACTTAAGGGGTTTGTCCAAGTTATATTTTTATTTTAATTTGAAAGGGGCTGTCCATGTGAATTAAAAAAAATACATTGATGCTGGTGCTGCAGTACTAAAGTAAAATAACTGTCCTTACCGCTGTTAAACTTCTGCTGCTGTCTGCCATCTCCCCGGGTCTTTGGAACATCACTGCTGTAGCCACCGATTGACTGCAGGGGTCACATTCCCTGACACCACTGGTCAGAAGTGAACGCTCTGAATGGTGACATCAGGTAATGCTGTGGCTGCAGTGATGATGTTCTGATTGCTTACACCAGGAAGTAAACAGAAGACACAAGGAGGCCAAGCATTTATTTTTAAACCCACCCACGAACAACCCCTTTAATCTACAGGGTGGGCCATTTATATGGATACACCTAAATAAAATGGGAATGGTTGGCGATATCAACTTCCTGTTTGTGGCACATTAGTATATGGGGGGGTAAAACTTGTCAGATGGTGTTGACCATGGCAGGCATTGAAGTTGAGGCCATTTTGGATCACCAACTTTATTTTTATGGGAAGAGGAGGATCATGTAACACATCACACTTATTGAGAATTTCACAAGAAAAACAATGGTGTAACGTAATTTTATTCTTTCATGAGTTATTTACAAGTTTATGTAAAATGGCCGACTCATAAATGTGCCCCCATAGTTCAAAACACCCATTTTGAATAAAGTTTTTCCCTCTCTCTCCCAATTTACTAATGTGCCACAAACAGGAAGTTGATATCACTAACTATTCCCATTTTATTTAGGTCTATCCATATAAATGGCCCACCCTGTACATATATTACTCAGCAGCTCGAAGCCGTAGTGAAGATTTTGCATTGGGTTCAAGATTTTCATGCTATATTTGTAATTTTCTGAAAGTCTCTGAACATATTTAGGTATGATACAGAGTATTTTTCAATTGCTTGCTTGAAATGCTTAAAGAAGAGGTGTATGTTCAAGACAGAGGTCCTTGCTATACAGTTAATATAGAGCCCCTTGCTGGTAAAGTCTCACTCTGGTTCTTTGGAGGGTCCCTAATCCCTGTCCTATACCAGAGCTTGCTCTTACATCTTCATATCTGTTCCAAAGTCTCCCTGTGAATACAATATGGTCTTCATTAACCTTACTAATATGGCTAAAAGATGCAGAGAAAAAAAATATATATTAATGTACTTTGTATAATTTTTTTATTTTTCAGTACAAAGTTTTATGACATTTTTGCTGCCTACGGAAAGTGTGCGTGAATTTAAACTTTGTTCTAAGCTCTTCATCTGAAGTTGAATGCACATGTAAAGTAGTTGACCAGTGGGAAAAAATATTTTCTAAAAAGAATTCTCTATCAGAGTTAAGCAATTTCGTAATGTAATTCATTTAGGTTTTCTCTGGGCTTCCTGCTGTTCCACATTAGTGGTTTGATGACAGAAAGTGCAAGTGTGTGGACTACAATGGCAGGGCCTACTGGTGGTGATTTGTGCTGGGAGCTGTAGTGCAATGATTAAAAACCACCAGGACAGAGGCAAGTTTTTCACATGACTTCAAGCTTAAGGGTTTCTTCTTTACATGATTAGCTTTTAACATGTAGGGACAGATAGTTGAAGACTTTTTCTAAGTACATTGCTTTGTTGATTTTATTTTATTCAGGAAATAAAGAAGATTTTATCTCCTCTTAGTGCACACAAGTTTCTGGTTATGACCATCTCTCTCCCCCACCTCTTCCTGCTCTCTCTTATCTCTCATTGCTCTAAATTGCTGTCAGTCATTTATTCCATGGTGAGTCACCTCCTGCAGAGTCTTATCTCTAGTGTAGGACTTGAGAAGTAAAATCCTTCTACCAAGCCTGCATCCCTGAGTACCTAAACTTTATATAGTCTTGCACTTGTTGTCCTGTGTAACAGGGAAAATAGCTTAGTGAGAGGCAGAGATTAATGTGTCATCCTCTATAGAATTCACCACAGTCTTAACCACATGTGTGATTCTAAAGTTGGCTGTGGCCATGAAACTACATGGCGAGAAAAACCCTTTAAGGACATCCAGTTACAGTTATACAATTCACCAGTTTATTGATGCACACTCTCATTTTTCTGTTGTATCCACAGCAATCATATCTCAGCTAAAGAAAAGTAGCCTCTACCTGCCCTACCCACACTTCTTCAGTGGTCTTTTAGGCCTAATAGAATAAAGTAGATCCACTAAATCTGGTAGACCAAGGACTCCCTATACCCCTTTTAACATGAACCTAGCAACTGGTTGGTGTTTTTCAGACTGTTCCTTTCCTTCTCCTTAACAGTAAGGCCATGTTCACACAGCTTAAAATGGGCCGTATTTCGGTCCGTAATTATGCGCCAAAGTGTGCAAAATTACGGCTTGAAACGCCCAATTCATTACGGTAAGTCACAGTTCATCATAGAGAACCTTATTGCATTACGCTCCTCTCCTCCCTGCACTCGGCGGGAATACGCGAGGGGGGAGATAATTCAACATGTCACTTTCTAGCGGGGTATACGCGCCGCCTAGCAGTGATTGTCTATGGGCCGGGCGCAACGGCTGCGGCCCCCAGCTCCCCTCCCCCGCTCCTGCCCAGGAACCCGGCATCACACGGGTAACTGGGGGAGTAACATAAGCCTTATCTCTTCTACTTTATCTTGTCTCTTTTTCTCTCAGTCTTTATCCTCAGCTTCATCTTGTATCTGTGAGTACTTTCTTTCTCTCTATATATACCAGGCATAATGACCTTTCCTGCCTCTGTTACAGATGAACCATTTTTGCATAAATATCTCCAACTCTAACAGCATAGATTATGACCCTCTTGCTGAGTACACCACAAGCTAGTGTCAGACATGCTGTTTCCAGCGCTGTGTCCCTTATTCTGTAAGATGCTGGAGTTTTAGAGTATTTAATGCTGAAATCGGCAGTTTTCAGCAAAAATAGTCATGAAAAGAGTCTGGTTTTTCATGCCGTTGACAACTCGAGGCTAGCCGCCCGCCGCACATCGCACAACTGCTTATCTTTAATTTGGAATAGGTAGAAAATTGTGAATAAATGTCAGGTGGGCGGGGTATCTTGGGGAGGGGGGATACACCTCTGTTCATGAATAAGCTGGACTCTTCTGGCTGAAAACTTCAGATTTGAGCATTAAATACTCTGCATCTTACAGAATAAGGGACACAGCGCTGGAAACAGCAGGTCTGACATATTCTTGTGCTGCCTCTGCAAGGGGACATTAATGTCAGAGATGTGACAGGTTCTCTTTAAGGTACGTCCACACAGCATGGTTTCTTGGTTGGATTTTCTGATGGTTAAGAAACCATCCCTTAGACGTTAATAGAAAATCCGTTCAGTAGTCTACACTGGACGGATTTTCAACTGAGCGGATTTTTAGCCGCCGGCGTTCCGAAAAACTTGGAATATGCACAATCTTCAGCCTGGTTTTCGGGTTGGAGGTGATGCAATTCTGAACTGAGTTATGGGAGGAATGTGCATGAGCGAATCTTGCAAGAAGCCGCATGGGAAGAAACGCATCGCAAAGAGGCTAAAATACTGGCCAGAGTTTTATATATGCTGTGTGGCTGTACCCTTACTCCAGGGGTGTCAAACTGCCGGCCCTCCAGCTGTTGGGAAACTACAACTCCCATGATGCCCACGGTTATAGATTATACAGAATGACGACTCATGATGGAGTTCTGAATTGTGTTGTCTAGTTTCCCAACAGCTGGAGGGCCGGCAGTTTGACACCTGTGCCTTACTCTGAACTAGCAACTAATAGCATTTGGCTACTTCTATATGACCTGTCTCTCCCTACTACTAATTGGCCAGTGCGTACCACTTGGTGTATTCCCTAAAAGGATAGCGAGCACTCTCATTTGGATGTATTTGGAACTCCTAAAGAAATAAATGGGGAGGACAGCCGCAAGCTAGCTGTGAACTGACCAATCATGGGAACAAGTCTTTAAGAGCCTAAGACCTACCACAGTGACACAGCAATTTTTCTAATAATGCTAATAGTTTTTAACACATCCCTATATTCCTACATTGTCATGTTCTGTCCAGCGCAACTACAACATTATGCACAGGGCAGTAGCTACTGGGGTAGCAGATGTAGCAGCTGCCACGGGTCTGGATCCTTAGGGAGCCAGGGGCCCGTGGCAGCTGCTAGTGCTTTTGCCACCCCAGTAGTTCCCCTACTGTAACCGCCGGCGATGAACGTAACAGTTCATTGTTGGCGGAGCGCAGCTGCAGGGCCTGGTGCATCCTGTCTCTGAACACCCGGGTCCTCTGTTTCAAGCGGTCAAAGGCAGGACTGCCCGGGCTTAGCAGGCTGCGCCCAGCTCTGCTAGTCTGCTTGGTAGGCCTTAAAGGGAACCTGTCACATAGTTTATGCCCCTCTTGCTAAGGACAGCACAAGCTAGTGACAGGCATGCTGTTTCCAGCGGTGCATCCCTTATTCTGTAAGATGCTGTCATTTTAAGAGTATTTAACCCATCGAAATTGTAGTTGTCAGCCGAAAAGATGTGATGAAATGAGCCCCGCCTGCCCATCTCACAAACTGATAAACCTATTACTTTGTATAGTAGAAACATGGGAATAAAACTGTGAGGTGGGCGGGGTTATCCTTGGTGGGCGGGGCTCCACTGACTCATGAATAAGATGTTGAGATTAAATGTTCTAAAACGACAGCAATCTTACACGAATAAGGGACACAGCGCTGCGAAACTGCATGTCTGTAACTAGCCTGTGCTGTCCTCAGAAAGGGGGGCATAAGCTATGTGACAGGTCCCTTTTAAGTCTACCAGGCGCCGACCCACAGTGCTGGCGAGGGTGGCGTGATGACGTCATCGCGCTGCCCATACCGAGCACAGACAATGGCCGGGATCTGAGCTGGTCTCGTCGAGGGATCGTGGGACAGGTGAGTAAGTTATTTAAGTAAACTTATTTTTTTAACATTAATGAAACCTGTCTAAGCCCTTCCTACCTATATAGGCCCCTATAGCCTACCCTAAACCCTGCCTTCCTACATATATGGCCCCTATAGCCTACCCTAAAATCTGCATGTCTACCTATATGGGCCCCTATAGCCTACCCTAAACCATGCCTGCCTACATATATGGCCCCTATAGCTACCTAGACCATGCCTTCCTTCCTATATGGACAATATAGCTTCCTAAACCCTGCCTGCATATATGGCCCCTATAGTTACCTAAACCCTGCCTGCCTACCTATATGGGCCCTATAGCTACCTAAACCCTGTCTGTCTGACTATATGGCCCCTGTAGCCTACCATAAACCCTGCCTGCCTTCATATATGGCCCCTATAACTACCTAAACCATGTCTTCCTACCTATATGGCCCCTATAGCTACCTAAACCCTGCTGCCTATATGGGGCCCTATGCTCTATCTAAACCCTGCCTTCCTACCTATATGACCCTATAGCTATCTAAACCCTGCTTTCCTACCTATATGACCCCTATACCCTACCTGGACCTTACCACGCTAACTACTAATGGGCCCTTATAGCTACCTACTGTACCTGCCCTATATGAGCCTTATACTCTACCTAAACCCTGTCCGAATGCCTATATGGGACCCTATAGCTACCTGACCCTGCCTGCCTATATGGGACCCTATAGCTACCTAGACCCTACCTGCCTACTTATGTGAGGCCCTATACTTTACCTAAACCCTGCCAGCCAGCATGGGGCCCCTTTAGCTACCTAAACCCTGCCTGCCTATATAGGCCCCTATACCCTACCTAAACACTGTTTGCCTACCAATCTGGGGCCCCCCCTAAAGCCTACCTAAACTTTGCCTATCTGGGGCTCCCAATAGCCTACCTAAATACAGCCTGCCTAATTGGGACCTCATATAGCTTAGCAAAAGCTTGCCTGCAATACTTGGGGTTCCACTTAGCCTTCTTGGCCTAACTCATTATGTGGCCAATAACATATAGCCTATCTACAAGCTTACCTGGGGCCCACCTACAGCCTAACTGTGGCCCACCTACTGCCTACTTAGCTATCTGGGGCCTACCTACAGCCTAACTACCTACCTTGGGGCTGCCTTCCTAACTGGAGCCTAATAACTGCCTACCTAGGGCCAATCTACCTACCAACTAGTAGCCTACCTACCTGAGAACTGCCTAACTACTGCCTACCTACCTGAGGCCTATGTACTGCCTGCCTACTTACCTGGAGCCTACCAACCTACCGACATAGGGCCTACCAACCGATCTAATGGGATCTACCTACCTGGTAAAATGATTCTGAGGGGTACAGGCCACAGCTGTAAAAAAAATCTCCAGGGGGGGAATCCTCTGTTCCGCCCCTCTAGGAGGGACATAGGGGCTCTAAAGCTATGGTCTCTACCCCTCTCCCACCACTGGGGAGTTTGTACAGAGGTGGTAGGTAGGGAGTGAAATGCTGGAAAAGTGAGGATTCAAAGATATTTGTGTTCAAATCTGCAGGGATGAGTGGTGGCCGGGAAAAGTCATCATAGCAGTCTGGACGGGATGCAGAACAAAAGGAAAATTCAACGGCACGCCAGAGAAACATCACCTGTGAGTCACAAGATGTAACTGCACTGTTATCACATCGTATGTCAGCAGAGTCTTGTGTAATGGTTATCTTCAACTTTTATGGTTGCCTGTATGGTGGTAAATATAAGTCTGTAGAAGCATTACTGTGTACATGGATAACACTACCACTATATGGTCACTATTTGGCAGAAATATTGGTCTTTGTATACTGATCTTTATTCAGTAATAGTATAGAGGTATTATTCAGTCACTATTTGGTTGCAATTTGTGGTCTTGTTCGTATAATCAGTTCCATATGTACTAGAGTTATTGGTAATGTTGCTTTTGGTAAAGCAGGATTTCTATGGTAGCAGTATGATGGTGATATCTATGGTGAGGTATTTTCCCCTTGTACTATCTAGTAGCTGCATGTCCCGGTAAATGTTAGTGGTTGTGTGGGAGGAGGACCCAATTCAAAAGTTTACTATGGGGCCCAGGCTACTCTAGTTACGCCCCTGATTATATACATATTATATAATATATCACAGTCTCTATAGTGCATACACTCAAACATTATTCACATATAAGACCACTAACAGAGAGGTTGCACCCCTCTACATCTGGAAACAAAGGAAACAGCTTTGTGTTGCGCCCAGGAGATCAGGTAACAAAAAGGGTTTAGCTTTTTTTTTTCAGGACAATAAAGCTACACCCTTTTGTCCCTGCCTCCCAAGGCCTTCAATATGAGGCAGGAAACAGGGGGTATGCACTAAGACTGAGGCTGGTAAGGGAGGAAGCGCAGCAAAGCATCTTGAATTTTGTAGTTATACAAACCAAGGGGAAACAGCTTTTAAAGAGGGAATGATGTTTCTTGTCTGCAGAGGAAGGAGGCTACATACAGCACAGAAAACATCACAGGGACATGATGGAAGACTAGGAAAGCCATTTTTATTTTAGTTCATTAGACAACCTCTTTAAAAATATAAAATTTAAAGCCTTACCCTTAAATTCAGTTATACAAACTTTCAGCAACACATATCATCTGCATTGCTTAATAATGTGTATTATTTCAATACATCCTGCCATTAAAATAGTGTTTTTATCAGTTTTAGACATTCTTATCAGCTTCAGCACAGTTCTATTATACTCAGTGAGAGGAAATTGTTCATTATGAATTTTATGGTTCATGAATAAAATGCCAGGTCTACAGTGAGTGCTGACACTTAGATAGAAGAGGTGAAGAAGCAGGAAGGATGAGACTCTCTAAAACAATGTGAATTGTATGCCATTCTGGGGCTCAGGAAAGCTGAATCAAGCAACCATACCCTTGAAATGGCAGTCACTGCCTCTGAACTGTCCAGTTTGTTCATATGTGGTCAATTACTATTGTGAAAAAGTTAGTGTATAAGGCCCGGACCCCTACATTACTCCTATCCCATCTGCACAGTTTATTCTACTCAAGGCCAGGGCTAGTGGATGGCTCTGTGATAAATTCGCTTGTCAGGTACTGAATTAGATGTTAAATCTTGTGCCAGTAGTCTTATGGGGGGAGTATTGAGGGGTTACATGGAGGGATGAGGGAGAAAGGAGGAGGAGGTGCAAAGAGGAGATCTTTTTCTTCTGGATTTATAATGTGTCATTTCCTCTCCAGATAAACCCAAAGGGGAAGATTTGTTATAGTTCTTGCTTGAAACTGCTGTTTCAGACTTGCAGAGGCTGCCAAAAGACTGATGGATTTGGGCACTTTTTATTAACTATTTAAATACTCCCAGCAGTTGGTTCTGGCTCCCATTAAACTGGGAAAAGAAATGGACATACCCACATATGTGGTCTAATGGCAAAGTCAAATGGCATAAAATGTCATTTACTTGTAGCTAAGGGCAAGGCTGCTTTCACACTGTGCGTTTTTGACACTTTTTTATGAGTTTTTTGTGCAGAAAAGGCAAACAATAATGCTATACCGTTTATGTCACAAAAACGCTATTCAAAAATGTATCAAAAAAACGCACCAAACGTAGATCAGAGAACACTGCAGGAACATAACAGAAGGCTGGCGACATATCAACGAACAGGGTGCACCAGTTTTTGGTGTACTTGGAGCAAAAGGAAAGTAGATGAGCAGGTGCACTCGCCAAACTGTCTCCCTTTGTAGATGTGCCAAAGACACGTTTAGATTGCACCAAAGATTTTGGGGCGTTCTGGGGGGTTCACACCACATTAATAGGATTAGACACTTTTATGATTCTTTGGCGCAGTACAGTTACAACAGACTAGTACCAGGGTAAAGGTGGTGCCTGAGCCTGACTTGTGGTATTGCGCTTACACTGCCCTGTATGCTGCAAAAGAACGCCAGACCATGGTAAAAGTGGTGCCTGAGCCAGACTTGTGGTATTGGCACTACACTGCCCTGTATTGTATGACCTTGCAGAAGAAGACAGCCAGACCGAATGGTACAAGGGTGGTGCTGAGCCAGAATTGTGGTATTGGCTCACACTTGCCCTGTATGTATGGACCTGCAGAAGAAGCTAGCCAGACTCAGGGTTAAAGGTGGTGCCTGAGCCAGATTGTGGGTATTGCGCTACACTGCCCTGTGTATGTATGACCTGCAGAAGAAACAGCCAGACCAAGGGTAAGGTGCGCGCGCCTGACTTGTCGGATTTCCTTCTACACTGCCCAGGTATGTATGACTGTTGCAAGAAAGAACAGCCAGAGTCCAGGGTAAGGTGGTGCTGAGCCCAGACTTGTTGTAATTGGCTCTACACTGCCCCTGTATGTATGACTGTCAGAAGAACAGCCAGACAGGGTAAAGGTGGTGCCTGAGCCAGACTTGTCTTATTGGCACTAGACTGCTCCTGTATGTATGACCTGCAGAATAGATTCATACATTCTGGTGCATTCTACACTGCTTTAAAGCTATTTGGAACTGGCCTGTAAGCGCCAATGTTCGTACAGTACATGTCACCCAAAGTGTTTCAGTTTTTTTTAAATCCAAACATGCACACCATTCCTTCTGAGATTAATAAAAAATTGTTGCGGTTCTGGATTGAACCAGGCAAGCAGCAGTACCTCAGGGGTTAATTCTTGATATTGAAATTAAAAGTTTTTTTTTATTTTTATCTTATAGAGAAATGACATCCTTAATCTGATGAAAAATTCCTTGCAAATCTTATGCAGCTATCATGGTAGTCTATCTCTGCTAGGCCTATGTTCATTACTAAACAACGAAACATATATGACATATCGGACATCTGCCATATTGCAGAAATCATGTGGTTACTGGTTGCATCTAAATTACTTAGCTATTTTGCCAAGCGTAGCCTATTTTGGCCAAGAAGAAGCAACATCATGGTAAGCGTACTTGGTGATCACTGTGAAAAGGGATTATTGTGGGATGGATGTGAACAGGCTCGGACTGGCCCACACAGGAAACCTCAAGTGGGCCCTTAGCATTGCTGGCCTGGAGCAGCTTTTCAACTGCATATGTATTCTTGGGAGAGGCAGAAAGCAAGAGAGGAAGAGGTAAGAAGCAAGAGTCAGAGTATAAAAGGCATGTACAGTCATGTACAGTAGCTCTAGGGTGGGTTCCCAGAATCAACTCCACCGGTGGGCCATTGGCACCCCAGTCTGACACTGGATGCAAACATTGACGAGAAAGCAACCAATTCTTTACCAATTTTCTATTGTTTGCTATGATCTTAACTAAGTTATGGACCTTTGTCCAAGCTTTAATCACTCACATGGTCCCTTTATTTCTAATTTTTATGTTATTTTGTTTCTCTCTTGTTAGAAACTGATAAGTAGTGTTACTTTGATGGGTCCTTGTTTGGTTTGACCCAACAAGTGAAAAATTTGGGTTTGGGACACCTCAAAGTCACATTTTATCTCTAACCCTAATCCTATTTCTATCCTAAAGTAAAAGTTTTTCTATGGGTTTCTACGCATTAATTTACGGTTTTGCGGTGCTCACTTTCAGTCTGATGTTACTTCCAGTTTCCATAACGCACCCTTATGCTACGGTAACCAGAAGTGCTGATGTACCAGGAGCTCCGCCATTTTGTCACTGCCCCAAAATGGTAACTTATCCCCTAAAAACACCCTAATCCTATTTAAGGGTTAGGATTATTTTTGGGTGACTTTCATAAAATTCAATTTTATACGATCTGAATTAAATTGTTTAGATTTGGGTCGAATTTCACATCAACTCAAATTAGAACCATAACACTACTGATAAGTGTGTACCCAACTATGGATATACTGTAAGTATTACCAGTAGTTGTGTAAATTGTGGATTGAATCTCCTAACACTAGCTAACTTTTAATATTCTAATATTCTGTTTTATATGGTAGTGATTTGTGATTTCATATGTATACTTTACAGGCCCGCCGTACAGGGGGTACAACCCGTACACCTGTACCGGGCCTGGGGGAAATAAGGGGCCCGCTTCAAGCAGGCCGGCTTATTTCACCTTGTGCTTTTTTTTTTTTTTCCACACTGTAGAGCACGGCGCAGCCGAGCTCTACATGATACCTGCCCGGGCCGCGCAAGTGTACGACGGAGGGGGGGGGGGGCCGCGCTCTGCGCTCCGCCTCCAGTCAGCGCCAGCGGGACGGTGGTGGGGGGGGGGGGGGGGCGCGCTCCCGGCTAAAGTGCACAGTAGTGAAAGTGAGAAATTATCTACTTACAAGTGCGCTGTGCTCGCTGTAGCCGGAGCCGGGCCCGCCTCCTCTGTCTGTGGGTGGCGGGACGCTGAATAATTTGAATCCGTGAGGCTCCGCCCCGAGCTTCACGGATTCAAACTATTCCGCATCCCGCCGCAGGGCAGAGAGCAGCGGCGGCGACAGAGAGAGGGGGAGGTTTCCGACTTCGGCACAGCGCGCACAGCGCACATGTAAGTAATGATTTGTCACAGTGCGCCGCTGAGCCGGCCGGGACCTCATACTGAAGGGGGGCCCCAAATTTTACGGGGGGGTGGGACACTATGCCTACAGGGTAGCCCTAATACGGGGGGGGGGACGACTATGCCTACAGGGTAGCCCTAATACGGGGGGAGGGGACTATGCCTACAGGGGAGCCCTAATACTGGGGGGGGGGGGAGAAAACTATGCCTACAGGGGAGCCCTAATACTGGGGGGGGGCTATGCCAACAGGGGGGCCCTAATACGGGGGGGGCTATGCCTACAGGGGGGCCCAATACTGCGGGGGACTATCCCTTTACAGGTGGGCCCTAATACTGGGGGAGGGGGTATGCCTACAGGGTAGCCCTAATACGAGGGGGGGGAACTATGCCTACAGGGGACCCTAATACGGGGGGGGAACTATGCCTACAGGGGGAGCCCTAATACTGGAGGGCTATGCCTACAGGGGGGCCCTAATATGGGGGGGCTATGCCTACAAGGGGGCCCAATACTGGGGGGACCTATGCTACAGGGAGCCCTAATACTGGGGGGGGAACAGCTAGGGGGCCATTACAGGGGGGCCCTAATACTGGGGGGGCAAATGCCTACAGGGGGGGGGCCCCTAATACGGGGGGGACTATGCCTACAGGGGGCCCTAATACTGGGGGGGAACTATGCCTACAGGGGCCCTAATACTGGGGGGGACTATGCCTACAGGGGCCCTAATATTGGGGGGACTATGCCTACAGGGGGCCCTAATACTGGAGGGGGACTATGCCTACAGGGGGCTCTAATACTGGGGGGGGGGGACACTATGCCTACAGGGGGCCCTAATACTGGGGGGGGGGACACTATACCTACAGGGGGCCCTAATACTGGGGGGGGGCTAACCTACAGGGAAGGCCCTAATAATGGGGGGGACTATGCCACAGGGGCCCTATTACTGGGGGTGGGGGGGACTATGCCTACAGGGTACCCTGAGGGGGGGGGAAACTATGACTACAGGGAGCCCTAATACTAGGGGGGGGACTATGCCTACAGGGGGCCCTGAGGTGGGGGGGGAAACTATTCCTCCCAGGGGGTCCCTAATACTGGCGGGGGCTATGGCCTTACAGGGGGCCCTAATACTGGGGGGGACTTTTGCCTTACAGGGGCCCTGAGGGGGGGGACTATGCCTACGGGGGTACTAATACTGGGGGTGGATTTATGCCTACAGGGGGCCCTATTAACTGTGGGGGGGGGGGACTATGCCTACAGGGGGCCCTAATACTGGGGGGGGGGACTATGCCTACAGGGGGCCCTAATACTGGGGGGTGGCTATGCCTACAGGGGCCCTAAACTGGGGGTGGGGGCTATGCATACAGGGGGCCCTAATACTGGGGGGAGCTATGCCTACAGGGAGCCCTAATGCTGGGGGGGGGGGGGGAACAATGCCTACCGGGGGCCCCAAATAATGGGGGGGGGGACTATGCCTACAGGGGGCCTTAATACTGGGGGGGGGGGAACCTATGCCTACAGGGGGCCCTAATACTGTGGGGGGAACTTTGCCTACAGGGGGCCCTAATACTGGGGGGGGGGAACTATGCCTACAGGGGGTTCCAAAGACTGGGGGGGACTATTCTGCCTACAGGGGGTCTCTAATCTACAGGGGGGGGACTATTCTGCCTACAGGGGGGCCCTAATCTACAGGGGGGGGACTATTCTGCCTACAGGGGACTCAAATTTTACAGGGGGGGGGGACATCTTGCCTACAGGGGGTCCCTAAATAACGGGGGGGGACTATTCTGCCTACAGGGGGGCCCTAATACAGGGGGGGACTATTCTGCCTACGGGGGGGGCCCTAATCTACAAGGGGGGGGGGACTTTTCTGCCTACAAGGGGCCCGAATATACAGCGGGGGGACTATTCTGCCTACAAGGGGACCCTAATCTACAGAGGGCCTTATTCTACCTACAGGGGTGGCCTAAACTACTGCCCGGGGGCCCAAAGCTACCTACGTCTTTCCCAAGCTAACTAGCTACTGCCCGGTGGATGCCTACTACCCCCCGGGGCCCCTTTTGTACCTACATACCAACGGGGGGCACCCATAATTACCAGGGGGTAATTTCTACCATTTGGGCCAATTTTTAAATGGGGAGTTTGTACATGGGGGGAGGGGGCACTCAGTTGGGAAAATGATAAAAAAAAGTGAGGAGTCTCAAGTGTTTGTGTTGTAAATTCGGCAGGGACCAGTGGTGGACAGAGGAAGTCATCATAGAGGTCTGGACCGAATAGAGAAGAAAAGGGAAATTGAACGACTCAACAGACAAGACGTCACCTGTGAGGACCTAAATGTAAGTAAACTATTTGCAGAGCACATGTGTACACTGGTTTTCTAAACATACAGGGCCACTGTATGGAGGAAATATTGTTTTGGTGTGATGGTTTATAATCACTAACAGTATGGCGGTATTATTCAGTATTGTTATGTTGGAGATATGTGGTGATGATGTGGTGTATTATTAGGTTGCTTGTATATTGTTGTTGTTTTTTTATTGGGCTTGGTTATACTGGGTTTTAGTCAATAACGTTATGTGGGACTAGTCCGTATATGGTAGTGATAGGTGGCGGTATTATTTAGAATTTATATATGGGTGCTTGGCAATATAGGGCTGGATATACTGGCTTTGTCAGTAACATTATAATGGTGACATGTGGAGGTATTTGCTGGACCTTGTATAATCCAGCAAGAACTAAATCCAAAAACAAAGGCACAATTGCAATTTTTTTTTATTTTTCTGGTGTGGCGATGGTTGTGGGATGGGTGGGGCTCTGTTGGGACGGCCGGGGAGGGTGAGGGAAGAGCAGGGGGTTGGGTTGGGGGGGGGGGTGGGGCCCAGACGCTCCAGCTGTATGGGGCCCCAAAATTTCTGATGGCGGCCCTGATACTTTATATTATGTAATATACTTAACTGAATCATTATATTTAGTTGTGCCTTGTGATTTTATATTTTGATTATACTAGGTTATATATGTTCTTATAGTTCTATAAAGTGCTGTGGATATTTGTGGGCTAAACCCTGGATCAGGCAAGACTAGCAAACAGCACTACATGTGGTTTTAAACTTATGGGTGCACAAATACTTTACACTAATAGTATATAGCATAAAGGATTTTATCCTAGGTATACCTCAGATGCAGGGCTGCCATCAGTCATCTATTAACCGTTTCAGGGCCCCATACAGCCAAATCAAATGGGGCCCCCACCCATTACTAGTTCCTATTTTTTAACATATCAGTGTGCCCCTTTTTGATTAGGGCCCCTGACAGGTCTACTGCCCGTACTGCCCTGTTAGCACCCCTGCTCAGATGTTCTAAACTATGTTCATTCTTATAAATTACCATTGGTCGAAATATGCAAGTTAGACTGATAAGTTGCAAGGTGTGGATTAGATGTATGTATGATTGGAGACATATTGGAAACTTTGTAACAAACTTCATGCTGGCTTTTTTTCTGTGTATGGAAAAGTAATGATTTGTCTCTAAATAAACTGAGATATACATATCCTGCTATTGTAGCCTTACAGGTATGATATTGAATCCAATAAAAATGTAACAGGGTACCCATTTACCATGTGTCATTTCTAATACTGCTGACTTATGTGACATAGGAACCTTAAAGGGGTTGTATCATTTCATTAAATGGTCTTCAGAATAAGGGGGCAGTGAAAACAAGCAACTTTGCAATTGGATGTCATTAGCAAAGCTGTCTTGTTTTCACAGGATCCCTTATCTT
Organism: Phyllomedusa bahiana; assembly: GCA_025379985.1. Lineage (NCBI taxonomy): Eukaryota > Metazoa > Chordata > Amphibia > Anura > Hylidae > Phyllomedusa > Phyllomedusa bahiana. The sequence goes on from JAODAL010005261.1 coordinate 112,697, forward strand.
CTGTCTCTGTAAACACAATTCCCCAGTGATGGTCAGATTCCTCCTCCTTTCATTTCATCGGCTGCCGGCTCTACTAATTTACATTCTGTCCGGCCCCCAGTCGTATTCACGGGAGTTCCTGCCTCTCTCACTCAAAATAAGGGACCGGAACAATTTCACTCTGCACAGCCAGCAGAAATACAGAGGCACTTTCAACCTGCTTCTACAAACAAAAAACAGCAGAATTGTGCGGCGGTGCCATTGCAAACATGGGAAGGGGGATTGGGTTGCTCTCTCTACTCAAAGTAAGGGGCCGACAACAATTTCACCTCTGCACAGCAGAAGAAAAAGACACGCAATCATACTGCAGGGTCTTCTACATTCAGAATACGCAGAATTGTGCCTCGATGCCATGTAAATGCTCATGCGTGTAAACATCAGCAGTTGAGATTTGTGCTGCTCTGGATTGGAATTTGTAGAAGGACTGGAAGTCAATTGTTCGTAGAACAAAACCTATATAGAGCGTGTGAGGGAAGAAGAGATCAGTTGCTCTGAGTTCATAGAAGGCTGTCTAGACTGAATGCAGCCTGTGGTATGTAAATCATATTTACAAAATAAGACTGCATTTGGGACAACATCACTAGTGAAATGTGGACTAGGGGGAGGGGGGTAGATTCAGGAGCCAGTCAGGAACGTGAAGTGGGGTTATGTCATCTCCTTCGAGTTAGGAAAACACCCAGCTGGGGGGGAAGAAACGCTCTCTGGATCTGTAGACTGAGAAGCTGAGAGCACAATGTAACACTATGAAACTGAAGAAGGATTACATCCTACTTTAAGGTTTCTGTTAGGCCATGGGACTCATGTATGACTGCTATTTCTGCACTCCCACACAAACATTTTGTACTCTAACAACAAGTGCAACTATTATCATTAAATAGGGGTGATTTAAATATAAAGATATTTGCACTTTATGTTAGTATAGTAGTTATGGCCTATTGTAAATTAATGGATAATACATAATTAGCTGAGCTCAGCTCCTCTCCTCTATCATATAACCTTATATATAACATAGTAAGTAAGTAAGTAATGTATGTTATATATCATATATCTACTGATTTGCATATCTCCTCCTAAATTGGTGACTTTTATTTAAACCTGCTCATTATGTGCTTTTGTCATTCACTCCCGAGGAAGCACGCGATGCCAGCGTGCGAAACGCGTTGAGAGATTTTTTTTGTATTTGAGATTTTTTTGTATTTTAAAAATATTTTACTGTTTTTTTAATCATTTAAAATAAAATGGACACTCTGTGTGTGCATTTAAGAATTTAGGAATTCGGTTCAGGCGCCGGCCAGGGGAGATGTAAGCACCTCGGCTCCGGAACCCCCAGCCAGCCAAACCCAGAGCGAAGTCAGAGCTGCGTTCAGCAGCGCCAGAACCGGCCGAAATCGCAGCACAGGTGACCCGAAACGCACCGCAACATCCTTGGATGGAGCAGAAAGGTATTCTCCTGCGTGATAAAGCACGCCGAGAGCAGGAGCAGGACGGACCAGCCGAGTGGCACTTCAAGGGATGGCTGGCCCGCGCCCGCCACACACACTGAGAAGAAGCAGGTCAGAGAGGTGGAGGGGAGGGTGCTAGCAGCAGCAGCGGAGGAGCGCTGGGGGCTGAGTTGCAGCGACACCGCCCAGCAGTTATGGTCCACAATAGGACCAGGGGAACCCCGTATATGGACCCCTCAACGGAGATTAACCCCCCCTCTCCATAGACTATAAGCTTACTTGGCCACGAGAGGTCGTCCAAGCAGAATAGCCTGATCTTCAGCTGGCTACTAGAGAAAAGTACAGTTCAGGCAACTAGATCTCAGCCAAACTGCAGCAGGTGGTTGCAGGATCATACGTAGGTGGAGGAGTTGGAAATCAGAGTCATATGATCTTGAATCTGTAATAGCGCCGCGACGCCAAACTCAGTTTGTGCAAAACCCAGCTGGATCCAGCAGAGACCGTACTGTAGTGGACCTTGAAAACCGCCTCCAGAAGGGAGCATCTACGCTTGGTGGGACTGCCCGAGTCCTTTAAGCAGCGTGACCTCCAAGATCTATGCCAGGAAGAAAGAGTGTTACCAGCGCACCCTGGGGCGCTAAATCATTGCCTGCCGTGTGTCGAGAGAGATGTGCATAGAGTGGGCCCAGAGAGGCAGTGTTGTCTCAATTCCTAAACCGCGCCAACAGACCAGTAACCGCTACGTCATATGAAGTGTCTTTGACTTAATGAACAAGAATCGAAATTCTCAGGGCGTACCGATAGGGCGAATGCCCGCCCTTTGCTCATAAGAGAGGCACCACGTTCTGCGTACTGTTCGGGACTTTTCCGTGAGTTTCTCAAAGACGCGGTAGTGGCATTCAGCATGATAGTAACGAAACTCTTCGCAAACGGCAAATTCGATTCCAAATCCTAATACCGGCGACCCTCAAGGTGCTGGTTTCCAACGGTCCGCCTCGCGTTCTGCACATCAACTACAGAGGGCCGAACGCTCTATCTCCAACCTTCTAGACCAGAGTGATTCCTCTAACTTCTCCAGAGAAGTGTCGACCGGAGGACAACGCTCTTGAAACCTCCACAAAAAAGAGGCAGAGGGAATCTCCGTGGAAACTCATCGCCATCTCGCCACCAACACGCTGTCATCCCAAGGGAGACGCCAACCAGAAAGAAGGAGCTACGGCCAGCAGATCACGCTTATCGGTCTGAGGCGATGGACTTCGATTCCGGCACTAACGAGGTTCTGGTCGGGACCTAGCTGATGTCTCTTGTTTATGGAATATCCTTTTAAGCTTTTCTGGGGACATAATTGTGGGTCACAACTTTAACTGACCTAATCTGATACGGGTAACCACTCTCGTTTGTATGAACGGCACTGGGTTTAGTCAAACAGACCGTGGAGCTGGGTTCTAGAGACCTCTTGAAAAGCTGGCGGGAGGAGAGGGGGTGATGTTGCCTATATTATTCTATTGCTCATTTCTTAATCTTTCTGTTGTCTGGAAAAAAAGGGAGTCACAGTCACGCAAAGAGAAGGGAGGAGTAGCAGTGGACTCCCTTTGGCGTGTTTTTCTTCTGTTATGGTTGGTACTAATTTGGTTTAACTCTATGTTTTTCATTTGTGCGATTGCAATCTCTCTCTACTCTTATGGTGTTGTTATCCTCTCTGGGGCGAACCTTGAAAGCATGCGGGTGAAGCCAATGAATTTTTACTGTGCAGACAACACCTCAGGCTATCTTTACCTTTAAAAAAAGAGACGTCTTTATCGGAGATCATCTCATGGAACATATAAGGGGCTGCGTTTCACCCAACAAAGGATAGGGAAGTGATCCGGCATTTAGGGAAACTGCGCCCGGACATTGTCCTTTTAGAAGGAAGTCCGCCACCTTAAGGCGGAGGACTTCAGGGGCCTGGAAAGCTGCTGTGGTGTGGTACTATGAGAGTTCGCTGGGCATCTCCGGCGAGTGGGAGGCAAGGCGGGGGTGTTACCCTCATACATAAGAAATTTCCCGTCTTTTTGATCTAATCTCACATGAACCATGAACTGGAAGGGGACTCTCACACCTGGTCATCGATGGGGAGGCAAGGAGATCAGCATTTACAATGTTTTACGGCCCAAATGAGTCACAACCGACTTTTCTACCGCGAGATTTGAGGCGAGGGACTAGGTCGTGATCAGGTCTCAGCAGCAGGGTCCTAGGAGGGGACATGAATGGGCTCTTGACCCTCTTTAGACAGAAAAAGGGGGGCCCTTGGGTGCGCAAAGGGTGTAGCTCTCGCCTGCCGGGGAGGGGGCCTGCATCAACATGATAGCTACCACCAGTCTCCACGATTGTATTGGAGAGCACGGAATCCAGATGAGAGAGACTTCACCTTTTCTCACCATGTGCACAACTCATGGTCCAGGATTTGACTTATCCTGTTAGTCTCTGACGACCCTTGTTAATAGAGTAGAAGACAGCCAGATCAAAGGACATGGGGTCATTCCGACCATGCTTCTATTAGTCACTTAGATTTGGAGACATGTTCCGAGAGGTAAGGACTTCATTTGGAGTCCCGGATACTTTGCCATGACGGAGAGTTTCCATCCGACTTGTTCAGGATTGGTGGATTTTGTTTGCCAAGATAATGAAGCCAATCAAAATGACCCGATGTCTTACTGGGCGACCGCAAGGTAGTATGCGAGGCACTGAATATTGGCCTATACTTCCTCCTACAGGAAAAAATCTGTAAGAGCGAACCTACCTACAGGCCTCTGAAGCTGTTCGGTGAGACTGTATAAAGAATACCTCCGAGATGGGTCGGATAGAGTCAGACTGCCTGGGAAAAGGCCAAGCTGCGGAATTTGACCTCTGGCTGAACGCAGATGGTAGGAGATCTAACATAGATCACATCTGCACCTCTACCTTGTTCCGTTCGGGAAACAAATCGGGGAAAAACTAATTATATCTAGACTTCTCAAAGGGTTCTCCACAAACCCTCGCACATCCCGGCCATTCGATATCTGTTGGCTCCATAAAACCGCAGACCCGAAATGTCATTAATTGATACTTTGGCGGCAGTTCTACAACACGCTCTACTCCTCTGTTGATCAGCCGGCGCATATCGGAGGCCGGCGATTTCCTGTCTAATTAAAATTACCATCGTTTGTCATGACACTTGACAGAGGCTGCCCTGCTCGAGATATCTCTGTACCAGAAGTCAGGAACGGGTCCGTCAGTTAAAATAGGGAAAGCACCGGGCCCTGATGGGTTTTCTGGGGAACTTATAAGATTCGCCTGATTGTTCAATCGCCCCGATCCTCTTTCTAATTATTACAATTCAGGTACTATCACGCACTCAGGGCACCTTCGCCCAGAATCCAAGAAAAATGCAATTCATTTAAAGATTCTCCCAGAAAGTGCGGGACCCGTGTGCCCGCCTCCTTACTGGGACCATTTCATGATTGACATGACAGAAGATATATCTAAAATCCTGGCGGATGCCTTGGCGGATTTTATGCCCACAGCTGATCGGCTATCCTTAGAGGGGGTTCATTAGGGTGAGGGCGCAGCGGTGGGCTATATTAGGTAAGGTCTTGGCTGGTTCCGTGAGCGGGTCCTTCACAGGCAGAGCATAGGAGCACTAGCTGCCATGTGGCCTTAGATGCGGAAAAGGCCTTTGATAACCCCCCTCTACACTGTCATGGGGATGGCTCTGGACCTGTGCTTGGACTGCATGGGAATTACGGGTGCTTTTAGAGAGATTAACTCTCGGCCATATATGACAAGCCCTACTGCCCCAAATCCACACCCCAGGTTTCCTTTCCCACAGGGGTTTCCCATTCAGTGAGTGTACTAGACACAGGGGTGCCCATTATCCCTCTTCTTTTCATATAGCTTCAGAGTGAACCCCTAAGCGAGATTCTTAGAGAGTCTGACCTTTTTTCGGGTGTTCAGGATGGATGGAGGGACGGAGATCAAATGATGATAGACTGTTTGCAGATGACCTGATCTTATTTCATGGATCGTAGTCCCCTGACTCATCTCGCCCAGGGTTTTGTGGTTCTACACCTGTTCGGCAAATTCTCAGGATTTATAAGGTGAAATCGTTACTAAATAGTGAGATCTTGGAATTGGGCCGGGTTTTGTCTCCCTCGCTATGGAGCGCCATGGGTGTGACATAGCAGCGTTGCCAGGGGCTACATCACCTTACTGGGTCTGAAAATTGGTTGAACCCAGACACGATCTATAATTTGAATATCCCACCATCATTGATAAAATCTTAGTGACTTAAGAGTCGATGGTCTTCACTCCGCTTCTCATTGTGGCAGAATGAATCCACGCTATTAAAATGAATTTAGTTTTCCCGAAAACTGTTGTACCCATTACAAACCCTTCCCTTCCTATTTCAGGCTTATGTGAAGTGTCAACAAGATCAAACTCCTGCATTTTCACAGATTTATCTGTGGCTGGAAAGAAAACCCGGATTGCATTAGGAATCTGATGCTACCCATGTGGAAGGGGGTATGAATTCTCCCGGATGTCAGAGGCTACAATCTTGGCCTGTCTGGCCAGACACATGCTAGACTGCTGTTTGGACGCAACTCTCCTTCTCCGCAACTGGACATAGAAAAGAGGCTCATGCGTCCCTGGCATCCAGGCCTTGTTCCACACTAGGTACCCCAAGCTTACTGGTCCAATTAAATCAGTAGAGATCCGTGACACACTTATGGTCTGGAAGGAAGTCCGAAGAAAACGGCCCTCTCTCTTGCGATATCTAAGGACATGCTCCCTTATGGGCCACCGGAGTTTCTCAGGGACAATCCAACTCTATGTTTCGCCTTTGGAAAGCTAGGGGGTCTAAAGAAAAATACGTCCGCTGGACAGCTAATGCACGAACATTGAAACAGATGGCTCACGCCTAAAGGATGCTCGAAAAATTTGTACTACCTGGCACGCACATGCTTGACTGCGTACCAATTGTTCTCGACTTTGTAGAAGCAGGTTGAAAGATATCTCAAAGGAGACTGTCCTAAATCGACCTATGACATTTTTGTCACTGCGCAAGGGACACTGCACCCTCTTGGCCCTGTACAATTACCATGAGAGGATGATTGACAGAGGCAGGGCAAGTGACCAGGCTTTCAAGTTTCTGGCAACGCCGTCTAGGCGATCCACCGAAATCCCGGAAACCATTTTCAAGGCCTGGCGCGGTAGGCAAACATGTCATATGTGAGACATGGCGTGGAAACCTTTCTTAAATAATAATTTAATATCATCTACTGCCTTTAATTCCCTGTCTCCAGAGCTCCCCTGGTAGGCTCTGCACTGCCCCAAGTTGTCGGCACTCAAAAAGATGATCTCTGGCATGGCTTATGGGAAATGCAGTGCCTCGCAGGCAATATTGAGGGGACAGCATTGTGACCGATTATATCGAGGTTGCACTTTGGGGGGTTACTCTATGCAAGTGAAACTATGATATCATTTTGATATTTCTAGTCTCTCAGTCTCCCCTGAACGTGACCCCCCGGGGAACACTCAGGGGGGAGGAGGGCGCGCCCCTCACCTATCCAGGGAATAGTACATAAGCCCTGATGGCTGCGAAACGCATGCCTACTTCAGCAGTGGTTAAGCCAACTTTCCACCGCTCAGCGGCGTCATGAAACAGCTAGAGGACTATTTGCGTTGCTGATAGGGCTCGAGACAGAAAGGGCACAAAGAGGTCTCGCACTAAGGGATTTTGTTTCAGACGATGGCGAATTTTATTGAATTCCCCACACTATTCAGAAAGGGAATGAAGGCCCTGAAATGCATAACTATTCAAATACACGGGGTGGTACTGTAAGGAATGGGATCAGTGGCACTTTGGGATGGCTCCCAGGTGTGATGAGACCTGACCACACAATCACATTATGGCGCAGACGGACACTTACGGCTGACTCCAGATAGAATAGCTAGAGGAGGTTTATGGAAATCCGCAGAAATTTGGTTTCAGCTTAAACACCAGGGTCTTTTTAAGAGAAGAGAGATGAGCCGACACGGTATGTGGTTATTTTCTCTATTTACGTTAGTATATGTTGTTGATGTCTGTGTTAGATGCCTTGTTGTACATGTTAGCTTAGTACAGTACTAATACTGGTCCAGGTCAATGGCCTTGCATAGCAAAAAATTTGGATTGATCTGTTAAATGACAGAGCGTTTTCATTTGGTTTCTGTTTTCAAAAAATCAAAATAAAATAAACTTTGTTTTAAAAAAAAAAAAAAAAAAGAATTTAAATCCAATTGTGATCCGAGCGCTGAGGACCATTGGGTTTTGTACCCATACCTTATACGTGTTAATATATAAACTTCAATTTGGACTGTGCCGCAGGAGGAGGTTTTTTTTTGACTTCCCACATTCTTATTTTATCCTTTTTATGGTTTTTACCATAAACGTGTACAACCAGCTAGTAGCAAAAACAATTCAAAATAATTCCATTACTTTATACCTAAATACTACATCATATTGGTGCGCTTTTTTTGTCTCTCCCCCCTTTCCCTTTTTGTGTCTCTTTTGATACTAAAGGGGCTAAAATCCATACAGTTTTTAAAACAAACCGTAATATCACGTTTCTTCCCCCTTCAAAAACCCTACATATCACAGCGCTCATTCTCTCCCTTTATATAAACCCTTTATACAAAAGAGCTCGTTCTTTCCCTTTTCATAAACCCAGTTTTACAGGCTAAGCTTCTCTCCCTCTGTCATATAAACCCATTATACAGAGCTAGCTTCTCTCCTTATATATAACCCCATAACAAAGGGTCACTTCTTTCATCATAATAACCCATATTCACAGAGCTCACTTCTCTCCCTCTTCATATAACCTTAAAACACGAGCTCACTTCTCTCCCTCTACAATAACTTTATATCACAGAGCTCACTTTCCCCCCCTCTATTATATAACCATAATCCAGGTCAGCTTCTTTCATCTATCATAAAACCTATATATCACAAGTCAGCGTTCTCCTCTACATATAAAACCCTATATATCCAGACTCAGCTTCTTTAAACATCTAAAACCCTATATTCACAGAGCTCAGTCTCCTCTCTATCACATAACCCATAAATACAGAGCTCAGATTCCTCCCCTATCATATAACCCCATAACCCGAGCTCAGCCTCTCTCCCCTGTATATACCCAAATATCAAAAGGCTCGGGCTTCTTTCCTCACATATAACCCCAAATCCAGAGCTCAGCTTCTCCCCTCTTTCATAAACCCTATATATCACAGAGCTCTGTTTCTCTTTTCTATCATAAAAACTATATATCCAAGCTCGCTTCTCTCCTCTTCAATAACCCCGTATATCACAGAGCTCAGCTTCTCTCCTCTATATATAACCCTATTAAAAACAATTCACTTCTCTCCTAAACATTAACCCATAATCACAGAACCAGCCCTCTCTCTGTCTATAACCCTAAATTCACATATGCTGGGGGTTTTGTAAACAGTAGCGCACAAAGATACATACTATGGGTTTAAGGGTTAAAACCCTTTTCAAAAAAAGATAAACAGTTTTAAATTTTAAAACAGCAGGGGTGACTCATCACCCATCATTCTGCATCTGAAGAGCATAGAAGTGGCCGGTTTAAAGGAAAGCTTGTGTGCAAAAGCGGAATTTTTTTTTCTGCTCCTATCTAAAAGGAAGAAAATCAGAACCAATGTATTTGGTAGTAGTCTTTATTTACCTTTTCCTACATGTTTAAAGTTAATGCAATGGGAAAACCCTTTTTGTCACATAGTTATATCGTACAGTAGAAAAAAAATACCTTCAAGTTCAATCAAGTGATAGGTAAAGGTAATTATAAAACTTTTTTTCTTCTATGGATCAAGAAATATGGAACTCATAAGGGATGAACTAATCTCCATTAAAGGAATATTTCACTCCTGATCTGAAGTGGCGATCCACACTCCAAACAGGAATTCTCTATGTCTACATAAGTGTTAACAAAAGTGGTTTGTGTTAATGGCCAATTGATACATAATCACCATTATCTCTATTTTTGTCTTTAAAAATATTAAACCATTTTCTTTGGTTTAAATGAGAAAACACTGTAGATTATACTCATCATTGTGATCTCTCAAAACTATAATGATGCCAATCAAGGTTACTTATTTGTTTTAGGATGGATACGAAGTCCAATCCTTGAGCCACATATCTACAGATAGTGGGGGAAGTGTGAGTCTTAAGAATTCTCAGGGAATTGTGTAAAGGCCGTCTGATTTGCAACCTTAGTCTATTGCATCCGAAAGATAAAACAGGAAAAATATCCTTCAGTTTTGTGTCTACAGCTCCTATGCAGACTTTTTGTGCACCAGGTTGATGCAGTTGTTGATCTTTCGTAGGTGCAGGTTACAAATCAACCAGTTGTGTAGTCTGACCCTGCAGTCATGTTCTTCTTGATGTTGTTTAACTACAAGTATGGAAGAAAAAGACAGATGGGCCGCCTGCCGACACATAAAGGCCCCCATTACTACCCAGCCCCCACATATATGGCCCCTAAAGCCTACCCCAGACCCTTTCCCGACTAAATGGGCCCCTATAGCTACCTAGACCCCGGCCTGCTATATGGGGCCCCCTAGCTACCCAGATCCTGCCTGTCTGACATAGTGGCCCTATAGTACCAAACCGCCTGTCTGACTTTTGGGGGGCCTGTAGTACCTAGACCCCGCTGCTGACTTATGGGGCCCTATAGCCTACCCCAAACCTGCCCCTTTTTGGGCCTACGCCCCCCTAAGCTCTGCCTGCTGACATATGGGGGCAATAACCACTGAAACCCACCTACCACCATATGGGGCCATTCCTACCTAAACCTTGCCTGCCTACCTATATAACCCCTATACCATACTTAAACCTTGCTTTTTTATCTTTCTTTTTTTAGATGAGAAAAGGCAGTGCTATTTAGTACAACAGTTATACTCCTAATGTATCTAAGAGAAGGGGAAAAAAAGACATAATGTATATACTCGAGTATAAGCGACCCGAAAAAATTTGCCAGGCACCCCCCTTTTGCCACAAAAAACTGGGAAAACTTTAAAAGACTCGAGTATAAGCCTAGGGTGGAAAATACAGTGGCTACTGGTAAATTTCAAAATTAAAAATGGATACCAATAAAATTACATAGGCAGTTTAATGTCCCCCATAAGCAGGTATAGACAGATATAGGCAGGTATAAGTTTCCCCATAGGAAGTTTAATGTCCCCAATAGGTAGGCATAAGCACTTTTTATTCCCCCAAGGAAAGGGAAAAGGGACTTATATGTCCCCAAGGCAGGGATAGGCACTTATATGTCCTCCAAGGGGAGGTATAGGAAATTAAGTCCCCCATAGGCAGGCATAGGCAATTAAAAAACCCCCATAGGCAGGTATAGGCATTTATATGTTCCCCATAGGCAGGCATAGGCGCTTATATGTCCCCCATAGGCAGGCATAGGCACTTATATGTCCCCCATAAGTAGGCATAGGCATCTATATGTCCCCCATAGGAAGGCATAGGCACTTATATGTCCCCCATAGGCAGGAATTGGCAGGACTTTTTAAAAAATAAAAAATACAAATACTCACCTCTCTCCCTTCTTACCTCTCCGCTCTGATGTGACCCGTCTTCTTCCCGGCACAGGCGCCGTGATGTCATCAGACCACGCAGGCAGCGTGATGACACTCACACGGCCTGTGCCGGATACTGCCTTCTGGAGTCCTATTGCGGAGCATGGAGCGCTCGCTTTTTGCAATATTGTCTTCAACTATATGCGCTCCAAGTGGAGTCGCTTACAGTTGAAGAGATCGCTGACAGCGCCCGGGCCGCAGCAGCGCCCACACGCTATCGGCTGACCAGAGAGTCAGTTGTAGGCGCTTCCAGAGGAGTAGCATAGAGCTGGTTGATCTCTGCCGGCGCCCGGGCCATTGCGGCGCCTGGACGCCGATGGTGACTCGTGTATAAGCAGAGTACAACTTTATCAGCACATTTTTTGTGCTGAAAAATTCGGCTTACACTTGAGTATATACGGTTGGCTATATCATTTAGAGCATGGATGGGAAAGCATAGGTATGCTTCACAGGGAACATCCAATAAGCTTTGAATCTGCAGCTACACAATCAGGAAAAGTAGGAATTTCCCAGGTGCATAAAATTTTTTTTTTGGGTTAGGGGCATTTATAAAAGGGGTTTACCAGGGGTTCACGGGAAAAATAGTTTTAATAAAATATAATATTTTTTTCCCACCGTTTTTTAGGAACCCTTTTTGGGAGAAAACCTTTTATATTAAATTTGCATTATTTTATTAAATAAAACATATTTACAATTGGGTTTTTAAATTTAAAGAATTGGGGACGTTTGCCCTGCAGCAACAGGCACATAGAGAAGTGGGTAAAATCAGGGTTGCCCCCAAATGGTCGCAAAAGGGCACTATTTTCCCCATTTAAATGAATTAACCCCAACATTTTTCCAAAACCCGGGGCATCCTCGGGAAAATTTAATCCAGGGAAACCCCCGCAGTGAAACCAGGAGTGCATGGTACATATTGTTGTTTTTCACTGTTTTAATTGGGTATATAAGAAGCAGATACATTTGATTTTGTTGAAATTGATTTTGACTAACATGTATTTGTAACTAAACATTATGAAAAAACCAAAAATTCCCACATAATAGACTATATTGTAATGGACTGGAAATACATTGTCCCCTTTCCCTAAAAGGGGAAATAAAAATAAAGCCATCTTTAAACATAGTGATGAGTCATTGACTGTGCACCTAAGTCCTATTGCTCTTTTGACGAGGTAAGGAAATATCCTGCATGTGATACATTCTTCAAAGTGAGGAGGATATTTAGTCTGGGGAGCTGGATTTTTCTGGTCATTTTTATATTTATACTCTAAGGGTTTCCGTGGAATTGCATTTGGGGGAAGGGATTTAAATTTTCTGAAAAAAGATTATTTATTTTAAAGTTGCCACTAGGGGTTAAGATTTATCCTGGCTTTTGGCCCGTCAGCCTCGATCCCACATGTATCCATGGGGGAGCCCTAGCCCACTGCCAGGGACCCCCGGAGAGGGAAAACCACTGGCCCCCAGCCCATATGGGTTAAAAATTTTATATGGAGCTCAATGTTGTGTTTCCTTAATCTCTCTAGCTGACGATTTTCATCCTTCTGACAGCTGAGAACCAGCATTGGGTTCCCCCACACTATCCTTTTTTTGAAAAAAGGAGCAAAACCCAAAAAGAATGGACAACACACGTGGGCCCGGGTGGGGAAATTTAGCAAAGTGTAACCCCCAATGGGGGGTCCTTTTTTTACTAATTTCATTTTATGCTTTTGGGTTTAAAAACAAAAACCTTTCCTGGGGGCCTTAAAAAACCTATGTTTTATTTTTTTTATCTGAAAAACCCGTTAAAAAAAGTTTTTTTTATCTTGAAACCCCATTTTCGTCATGTGTAAATTTTTTAAATTTTTTTTTTAAATTCCATTAAACTCCAGGGCACTTTGCATATCAAAACATGATAGTACATAACATGAGATAAAATCAAGGATAAGAAACATGAGCTTAAAGGGGCGTTCCCATCTCAGACATTCAAGGCTAATCCACAGGATAGACCATAAATAACAGATAGATGCTGGTCCTACCAGAGGGACCCACACCGCTTGAGACTTACGGTCTCCTTACCTCGTCTTCATTTAATGCTGTGGCTGTAACAAAAAGAGGTTGGGGTGAAATGTGGCACTCCTTTTCCTTTTTCCCCGACAACCCCTGCAATAAATAATATATAATAAATAATATAAAATATATTATATATAATATATAAAATAAATATAAAATAAAAATATAACCCTCACCGGGCCCCTTAAATTTGGGACACCTGTCCAACGCTCTTAACACTTAATTTTTTAATTCCGCCAATCACCCGGGGGGCAACCCCATTTCATTTAGGGAATTTTAGACAAAGGTCAAGACATTCCCCCCTTATCAAAAACCCGGGAACCCGTAAGGGGGGAAAAAGGGGATTTGAGTGCCTTTGAAAGTGGCATGGTTGGGTTTGGGGGCCAAAGGGCTGGTCCCGAGATTTCGAAACTCTGACTCCTGGGATTTTCAAAGCACAACCATCTCCCAGGGTTTACAGAGAATGGGGCCCCAAAAAAAAAAAAACCCTTCAGTGAGCGGGAGTCCTGTGGGCGGAAAAGGGCCCTTTTTGTTGGGCCCGAGGGGCAAAAAGGGGAATGGGGAGACGGTTTTTGAGCTGAAAAGAAAAGGGAAAAGTGACTCAAATACCACCCGTTTACAACCAAATTTGGCCGAAGAGCATCTCTGAACGCACAGAACGGCGAACTTTTAGGCAGATGGGCTACAGCAGCAGAAGACCACACCCCGGGGCCACTCCTTTCAGCAAAAAACCGGAAAAGAGGGTTCCAATTTGCCCAAAACTCATCGAAAAATTTGGGCATTTGAAAATTGAAAAACGTTGCCGGTCTGGGGATCTGTTTTTTTTCTGCTGCACTTCGGATGGTAGGGGGCAGAATTTCGTCAAAAACATAAAAACCCTGGGTCCAACCTGCCTTGAAAACAAAGGGTTCCCGGGTGGTGGGGTGGTGTCATGGTGTGGGAATATTTTCTTTGGGGCCCCTTTGGGCCCCTTTTTACCAATTTTAGCATCTTTTCAACACCTTGTGGAATCTAAACCACGAAAAAATTGAGGGAGTTCTGAAGGCAAAAAAAAGGGGGGCCAACCCTTTAAAAAAAATAACATGGTGTAACCCCAAAAATGGCCCGGGGAGTGTTTAAAATATAAAAAATTATAAATATTATATATATAAAATAAATATAAAATTTAAAAATATATATTTAAAATAAATATTATATTTATATATAAATAATTTAAAATTTTATAAAATAAAAATTCAGTAAAATTATCCATGCTTGCATTAAATTTCTTAAATTTCTTATTTGGGATGGAATGGAAAAAATAGTTTTAAAACAAAGGGGTCCAGCTATTTTGAATACACAAAATACCCAAGACAAACCAACATCGATGTCTCTTTGCTTGTTGTCCCAACGGCCTTTGCAGGATTTTCAATGTAGCAGGAACCATTCTCTGCCGCATGGCTGAGTGCAGGGCACAGTGAAATGCAACTGGATGATACGGTGTTCTTCTCCACACTTCCCCCCCAGTACTTTGCAGGAAGAGCTGTTGTATTCAGCAGGAAATACTGGGTGCAGAAGCCACTGATCTGAGAGGCGAGTGGGTAGTGCGGCATCGTTCTCACTCAACCCCCACCACCAGGCTGGTATGTCCAAGCAGTGTCCTCTACAATATAAACAGTTAAATGGCAATTCCCCCTCTTTTGGCCAACATATATAAATGCCTTAGCATATCATTTGGCCATCCAAGCATAAGGTGGCAGTATTTCAATTACAAAATGACACAGGACATCAGGGCCGGGACGACGGGTAGGCAGAGGTAGGCGATCGCCTAGGACGACTACCTCTGCCTGTCACTTAGGGGCGTAGGCAGGGGCCCCGAACCTCGCTGGGCTCCAGGCCGCTGCCATGGGCCTAGAGCACCGGCGGTCTCTTTGAGGGCTTCTGCGGGGCAGAGAGCGAGTGCTCCCTGCCCCGCAGACAGTGTTTGACCGGCTCATCAGAGGATCGCTGGATCCTCCGGTGAGCCACAGGTCCGACACAGCGGGGCCGCCGGGTCCTCATAGCGCTGAGGACCCGCCGCGGCCCCGTGCGGCTCAGATGGGTAGCGCCGTGATGAAGTGATCTTATCGCGACGCTGCCTCTCCTCAGACGCAAAGCCCGTCATAGGATGTGCGCCCGAGGAACTGCCGGAGGAGCGCGCGGCTGGTACAGAAGAGGAGCGCGCGGCCGGGGAGCAGGTAAGGTATGAATGTTGTTATTTTTACCTGCTGAGTGCCCCAATATACCTGCCTGAGTGCCCCTGTATACCTGCTGAGTGCCCCTGTATACCTGCTGAGTGCCCCTATATACCTGCTGAGTGCCCCTGTATACCTGCTGAGTGCCCCTATATACCTGCCTGAGAGTGTCCCTATATACCTGCCTGAGTGCCCCTATATACCTGCCTGAGTGCCCCTATATACCTGCCTGAGTGCCCCTATATCTATATACCTTCCTGAGAGTGACCTTATATCAATATACCTGAGTGACCCTATATTTATATAACTGCCTGTCCAAGGGGACAATATATATATACCTGCCTAACTGAGAGGGCATATCTATATACCTGCCTAACTGATGGGGACCTATATATACCTGCCTAATTGAGGGGACATATATACCTAACTGCAGGGACCTATATAGCTTCCTATCTGAGGGGGCATATATACCTGTCTGACTGAGGGGACTTATATACCTATAAGTAAGGAGTTTCTGGAAATGTGAGGATTCTAAGATATTTGTGTTGAAATCTGCAGGGACGAGTATTGGCCGGGAGAAATCAGCATGAAGGTGTGAACCGGATGGAGAAGAAAAGGGAAAAGTAAAGACGCTGATCAGAAAAGACGTCTCCTGTGAGTCACTAAATGAAAACTGCAGTGTAATCCTTATATTTCTGCAGAGCCTACATACAACTAGTATCTACCACTATATGGTCACTAATGGCGGTGGTATGTGTAATCAGAGCCTGTGTACAGCTGATGGGTCACCTGCGGGGTCGCGTTCGTCAGGGTCTGGCAGGAATTTTTTGATCCTTAAGTGGGTAATAGTTTAGGGTATTGGTTTTGTAGGAGTGTTTTTAGTAACAATCATTTGTCTGGTCCATGTATAGGTGGATTATTTGGTGACTGTTATTTATAAGGTATTTCACTGTCATACATAGGTGAGCGATTTTGAAAAAGCTAATTTGTCATTGTGCAGTGACTGCTGAGGAGATGGACAGGAGCTATGTGCGGAATATGCAGAAAGTTAGTGACAGGACCTGGTGCAGGGGCGAGAGGAATTAGTGTAGTGGGTGCAATTTTTTGGGGAGCGAGGAGGGGTGGGGGCATTAGCTGTACTTGCCTAGGGCACCAAAATGCCTTGTCCCAGCCCTGCAGGACATGCTAAGGCATATATAGCTGCGAATCGCATGTTGAGGTTCTGTGGGTAATATGTGGCGACCATTGATGTCATTGCACTTTTACTTTATTTGTTATATTTCTTTCATGTAATTTTAAATTAATCTCCACCTGTTATTATTTTTGGGTGCTTTCCATTGGGAAAAAACATCCAATCTTCATGCACTTTTTATTAGTTAAAACTGTGTGCATGCTTGCATATGTGCTTAAAACCTTTTAAAAGGGGGGAATTAATCAGTACATTAGCCTTACCTGTGCACTTGCGCTTTGGTAAATCCAACTGCTATTTGATTACAAGCACTGTATACATACAGTATCATACTGCATATTTCATATATTTACTGATATTCATTTACTTAGTGTACTTTTACATGAAATGTGTGTATTTTTGGCATTTAATAAAATATAATATAGGGCATTTAACCAACATAGTCCCTTTTTTTAAAACCCACCAGAAAAACAGAAGTGTGGATAGGATAACCAAAATAGTGCTTTATTTTTCCCACACAGAATTCTAGCCGATAGATTATCTTCAGCTTAATAAAGTCGATCACAGTTTGTATGAGAGTCTGTAGGACAAATATCAATCGCTGGCTCGTCAGGAGTGCCCAAGACTCTACCCACCCTTATGGCAAAACAGAGGGGAACACCGGCAAAAGCAAACCAAAACAGTTTCGGCGTTAAACTCCATCTTCGGGAAAAAACCCCCCTCTTTGCTTCCTAAAGCCCAGCCCTTTTTCGGGCCGGGGTAAAGCCTGGACCTGGAATGTGGAAATAACCATCCTACCCATCTCTTTGGCCATTCCAGTAAAAAGCCGTACCCATACCCGCGAAAAGGGCCGCTGTTCTAAAACTATCAAACATTGTCGTAACCTGGGTTTTACAGACACAGAAGAAATATTTTTTTTTACTTCCCCAAAAGGTCAGGTCTCGGTGACACACCCCCCCCCACAAAAATTACAGTTTGTCCCCCCTACAAAATATATACATGAATTGATTAAAAATTTTTTTCCCACTGTTTTTTTCTATTTTTTTGTGACACAATTTTATTCTCTGAAAAAGTAAAAATTTTTTGGGTATTGTTGATATAGAAATATGTTTTGGGTTTTGATGTACTAATTTTTTTTGTAACTATTAAAAATAATAGCAATTTACATTGGAAAACATGAAACTGACGTAATCTTGAACGTTCAAAATAGCTTTTGTGCACCTTATTTGATTGACAATATATACAGTATTGTATAGGTAGACAAATACTCTTTCCTCCAGAGTTTCTAGGCCCCAAAGCAAAATCTGTAGTGGGGCCCTATACTTATCATTGGCCATTTACAACACAGGTGCTTTGTTTAGTGGCAGGTGAGCCTTTGAGCCTCCCAAGGCAGAAAGAAAGTTTATGTTTCCCCGTTTAAATATTTTTTGGTTTTTCTTTCCCGGAGGATACAGGATGCACATGTGTACAAAAACACTGACTAGAAAATGTTTTACAAAAATTCCATTTCACTACTTTTTGATGATAGGGGGGGTTTCTAAAGGGGGTCCCGGGAAGCAGCGCTACCGGGCCCCGACCTGGGGGCCAAAAGCCCCCGGCCCATAAAGAATACCAGCATAAAAGTGGGGTAGGTAGCTGGGGGGCCCATTTCACCTTTTGTACAAGGGCCCCAGAGCTTCAACTTACGCCTCTGCTTGACGGTATCATTTAGACTGGACATTGATATGAATTCTAGAAATGTGTGAAAATTAGGACTGTTTTTAAGACAGAAGAAAATGATATCAGATCACTGAAATCCCTTAAATAAGTAAATGTAATACAGTAATGCCTATTTAAGCTTGCTGCCTCATGCCTTTCTCTGAACAGGGGACTTGGCCAATGTCCAGTCTGGATGATCTGAGAGGTAAGTGAGCAAAAGCAGACAGGAGATGATGGCTGGCTTCCAGCTCCCATGGAACACAAGTTTCTTGTCTACCAGTGGAGATGGATTAAACAGGAAGAGGAATAAAAAGGAAAAAAATGAAGGGAATCTTGTGTTCGGCAGCCATGTTTGACACAGACATATGACATGTTATTTAGTTAATGTGCTGTAGGGTTGCAGGGAAATCTTGTGTGTTATTCTACCTTCTGTGATAAGACTCAAAGGGGATTCTGCAGGTTGCCGGGGATGAGCTGGCACCGGCCGATGGCTTTGTATAATGTAAATGTCTTGCAAGTCAAGTGTTGCTAGAATTAGCAAAGTGACAAATCGGAGCGTTTGTTGGCAAGAACATTATTCCTGAGGCTCTCAGATATTAACCGTTTCTGCTTCTTATTTATATGCCGCCATTAATCTGTGCAGGTAATTGTGCAGTTAGTTTTCCTAAATAGATATTTTGGGTACTTATTTTTTGCAATGTAAATATGTAAGAGGATGAAAGGGCAAATACGAACTGTACTACACACCTCCAATTTTTTATGACCCTTCCCCTTTCAATGTCAGGAGTGCTTGGCTCGTAAAGTAAGTCATGTGTTTAGAGCTTGGTTGGTGGGTATATAAGGTGTGTGATAGGCTGTCTGTACTCATATCCTTTGTTGCTGTCAAGGGCAACATGGGTGATTTATCACAGTTGCAAAAAGGGGCACTCTGCTGTGGTGAAAGTGTATCATGAGTGGACAAATGCTGCCATTTTGAATAAGCGGTGTGGTAACTGCGGAAGACCACTTGGCATTAATGTGAGAGGTGAACGACAGCTAAGAAGGTGTGCAAGGGCAGACTGACACGCTAAAGTGGAGCAGCTCACCACCAAAATGAACCAGGGGCAACAGGACATGTGTCTAAAACAATAGTTCAATGAACCTTACTGTGTATGGAGCCCAGGAGCAGATGGATGGTCACTTCACCCTCCACTAATGAAGCTGCTTCAGCAGAGACTTAAATTTTCACAGCAGTATCAAACTTGGACTCCACTGATTAGGAAAGGGTTGCCTTGTCTGATGAGTCAAGTTTTTTTGCTTCATTGACACTGGCATGTGAGGCGAGAAACATCAGAGAACAAACACTCTGCAACCATTACTGCAAGAATACAAGCTGGTGGTGGCAGCGTTGTGGTCTGTGGAATGCTTTTGTGGTATCATCTGGGTCACTCATCCGTTTGGAAGACACTCTCAATTGATTTGGGTATGAATCTATCCTTGTAGACCACGTACACCCATACAAGCTGATTATTTCTGCCAGGGCAGATGGGATCTTCTAGCAAGGCAGTGCAACATGTCACAAGACTTAAAATGTTCAACATTGATTGGAAGAGCATGACCAAGACTTTCAAGTGCTACTCTGGCCGTAAATTACCCACGACATGTTTTAATTGAGCATCTGTGGGAGCATCTTGCTCATCTTGCTCACTATATGGATCCTCCCCAAGGCATCCTCCAACAGCTATTCTGTACCCTACCTACAAGCCGTTTGTTCGCCCCACTTCTTGGTAGCTGACCCTACTATTCCCTTGCAATCACTCTGTTAGGTCCCAATGCATTTCTCCCTACAAAGGGTTCATCAAGGGATAGTAGCGGATAAATATTCTGAATATTCTTTTAATATGGCCTTAAGGCGTTGTCATGGTGGCGTTTATTATATTTGTTTTTAGCTGAGATAAAATGGTGGCTCCTGCTGCTGTGATGTGTAGCGATCCTGGTCTGTGTGACGGGCCCTTTGAATGGTACACTACTGCGAGATGGACAGCCAAACTGGTGCTGAAACAACAGGCATCAAAAATGGACATCTGGGCACAAAAAAAGGCATTTATACTGTGTTCCAAATTATTATGCAAATTTGATTTAAGTCTCATAAAAATTTTATTTTATTGTATTCAATTAAATTCATAGATAGTATTGTGTCTCAGGGCTCGCTGTAATTCAATATGAATTACCTCGTGATCTCAACTGTTTGCTTGGTGTTGCCCCATAAATGAACAATCCTTAATTAAGAAGGGACGTTCCGAATTAGTAGCAGGGGGCCCCATATATAATGAAGCTATATGGGCGGGGTATGTTTGAAATGGGGGCTGTAGCACCATTTTTTGGTATGCTTTGCCTAGCCCTGTTCTATGTGCCAAAGATGTGGGACCGTGTTGCGTCAGATTCGTAGAGTGTGCCAAAAACATGCCAAAGTATTGTGTGAAACTGTCGTTCAGATCCATATCAGTTTGAAAGAGGCATGGCTGAGACTACTTTTGGCGTAGATTAGTACGGGTCAAACTTTATAAAGTGCTGTTGAGATGCTATCTCATAACATACTGTCCTGAACGTACTACTATTAAAACAGAGGCTTAGAACTGTGGGAGTTCAGTGCCAGGTTCATACATGTCAACCTAAGTTTAAAACAGTCTTGTTTATTCATGAGTGCCATGCAACATTGGATAATCCAGATGGATGGAGACGTGGATGGTTGGTGGATGGGCACTATGTCCCAACAAGGCTGCAACATCAGAAAGGAGGTGGCGGAGTCATGCTTTGGCACCGGAATCATTGGAAGAGAACTGGTAGCCTTTTTAGGGTCCCTGAAGGTGTGAATATGATTTCTGCAAAATATATACAATTTTTGAATGATCACTTAATTCCATGGTACAAAAAAAGAACTGTGCCTTCCGTAGCAAAATCATCTTCATGCAGGACAATGTCCCATCTCATCCTGCAAAGAGTCATTGTCCCATCTCATGCTGCTGACTCACTGGCTGCTCTGGGTATAAAAGGAGAGAAACTCATGTTCTGGTCACCAACCTCCCCAGACCTCAACCAAATGAGAACCTTTGGAGTACCTCATTGCAGGGGCTCGCAACTGGTCTACAGGGGGAATAGGGTAAACCCCCCTGTTGGGAATCTGAGCATGGTTAGTAGAACTGGGAGTTGTTTTTTTAACTGCATATATATGCTCAGAAGAAGCAAAAAAGCAGAGAAATAGAGGCAAAAAGCAAGAGAGAGCATAAGAGGCATGTACAGTCATTTACAGTAGCTGTAGGATGGGCCCTAGGAACCCCAGTCCGACACTGTCCTCAAGCAAAAGATCTATGAGAGTGGGAGGCAATGCAGCAAAGAAATTTAAGCAGAAACTCTCAAATAACTCACAAGTTCAATGGATGCAAGAATTATGAAGGTGATATCAAAGAAGGGCTCCTATGTTAACATGTAACTTGGTCTGCGATGATGTTTTGATTGAAATAGCTTTTGATTTCAGTAAATTTGACCTGTTAATGCTGCAAATTCCAAAAATCTTTACAAACCATAAAATGCTTTGTAACTCTGTTGTGCAGAATATTTTGGCACATTGCATTTTAAGTCTTCATTTTGAAAAAAATAAATATTATCATTGGAAGATTTGTCCAATAAAACTTGATTCATCCTCTAACAGTTGATGATTATTCTGTCATTTGCATTAACCAATTAGGTCAATTAGAGAACAATAGAATTTGCATAATAATTTGAAATGAGGTGTATTGTCACCAAAATAATATTAATGTTTATGTAGTTGCAAAGATTTCTTGTTTTGAAAGTTGATCAAGTTTAAACACCAATTGGAATTGGGATTGAAATGTTTCTTTTTAGTGCATATTAATGCCTTATGATTTTGTTATTTATTTAATCAATAGGGCAAACAAAGTTCTAAAATGACCTATATTCCTCCCTTTCATCCATATGTTCTATCCGACCTTGGTTAAACTTGATGCACACAACTTTTTTCAACCATACTATTTTTTAGAAAAAAACAAACTTTGGAACTAAGCTGGGTACAAGTAGAAGGCTCTAGCCCAAGTAGAGGCTTCCAATATGTGGATTATTTCCACCCAGCTTTGCTTAATGGGGTTTTCTTAGCACCCGGATTCACTGACTCACAGACAGTTTTGCACTCACTCTGTCTCCTTAGGCTGTGGGTGGATCTCCAACAGTGTTTAACATATATTAACTTCACAAGATTACAGATAAAGCTACAGTATGCTTCTCAGTCCTCACAGCACATGTACCTTTTGTTTACTGCAGCTAATCTGCTAGATCTTATTATTTCACTAAGAGCTCATTCCTGTCAGTCTGTCCATGAGAATGATGTTATTCCTGCTCTCAGCTCATCAGATAGTATGCAGGTTAACAAAGAAACCTATATGCACTCACAGAGCTGCTAAAATGTCCCAATCTCATGATTAAAGTAAAATCTATTTAGAAAATAACAGTCCCTTTATGTTGAAAGATAATCTTTGTATTTCTAAAACCCCTTTAGAGCGAACCTGTCGAGTGCTTTAGGATACCTGCGAACTGTCCCGGATCCTTCAGGAGAGTCCTGGATTCCATGGACCCAGTGGTAGGAGATACAGGTATGTCCCAGAGATCCAGGGCACAAGTCCTGTTTCTTTAACTGTTTGTTCCATCCTTGGGATGCTCAGACAGTTAAAAACCATGGTGGTGCGGGGGGCCAATGACTCTCAGGTGGCCTTTGCCAGGATTTAACACGTGGATTCTGCCACTTGCCAGAGGAATGGGGAGAAGTAAGTTATATTTTTTTACCTAGACCTTTCCTTTCTATTTACCTTGTTGGGGCCTTACTTACTGACCCTACCTACCTACCTAACCCTGTCTACAGAGGCCTTGCCTACTTACCCATCTAACAAGCTAGTGCTTTACTCACTGGCCTATCTACTCAGATAGCAAATGAGGGAGGACTACCTACCTAATAGCAAGGGTTTGACTTCTATCTGCTTAGTTTGGGGGCCTTACTGCTTAAAATATTCCTCCAATCTAGTAATAAGTCCTCTGAGGCAAGCTCATAGCTCACTTCGAGCTGACTTCAGTGAACAGGGTGATGGCCAAGCTTGCACAGCTCTACCAGTTTATTTCTTAGGGCACATAGCCAAGTGAGTGTGCTTGGGTATATTTGAAACTCTCATAGCAGTGAATGAGCGATAGCTGCATCAGTGCGCCCATCTTCCCAATCGCTAAAGTCAACTTGTGGCAACTGGTAGTTTCATGCAGGGGTTAAAGGGTTTTTCTCACCACAATCTGTAGCTTTTAACATGTAGGCAAATGTAAATGAAGACTATTACCAAATACATTTCTGTTCTGATTTTGCTTGTTTAGGAGATAAAGGAGATTATACTGTATCTACTGCTATAATACACAAGTTTCTCTTGCTTTCCGACCATTTCTTTGCTCTCTATCCTTTCTCATGGCTGAGACAACTCTGTCAACCAGGGTGAGTCACTTCCTGCTGAGTCATACAGTATCAGTAGCACAGAAGCTTGTTTATCTATGTTAATGATGAGTTTTAACCCTTAGAGCTCTGTAGCTTTGTGCACTACAGTTTAGAAATCTTCAGCTGTTATGTAATAGTAACAGGAAATAGCTAGGAAAAGCAGTGCTGATATGTCCATCACTGCTATAGAACCACCCACAGTCTGACCAGGAAGTGTAAGTTTGAAGCTGGCTGTGGTTCTGTGAAACAGAATGTTGAGAAAACCCCTTTAAAGGGTGAAAACTAAAGGACTCTTTTAGAACACTTTCTTTACTTTGTAGTGATTTATATTCAAAACTCATGGCTGACACAGGATCACCTGACTCTCGTGTGACAATATAATAGAAACAAAGAGGAAAAACCAAAAGGAAAGAAAGATGATTAATTGAGTTATAAATTCAGGCTTAAAAAGCAAACAAAATTAAGTTGAGATCAGGATGGGGCATATTCCCATCTGATATAATTGTGTTAAATATAGGCACAACCCTATACTGCACATATTGGTCCTGAGACCTATGAATGGGACCAATGATATTCAAGCCGCATGGATGTCAAGATCGTAGTCCAATGGATTTTTACCTTAAATTAGGGTCTTCATTAGGGACCCAGCTTTACACATGGACAGAGGGCCAAAATGATGAGTAGGCAAAAGTAGGTGACAGGCTAGGGCGCCGCTTCATCCCAGGCAGAAAAGGGGTTGCACGGAGGTATGGAGTGGGCTAAATTTTCCATAGGAGGGGCGCCATGTGCCTTATTTGTCTAGGGCACCAGAATACCTTGTCCCAGTCCTGCACGAGTATAACTATTTGGATATCAAACCTGGCAGCTGCTAGGGGGTGAAAAATCTATGGGTGGCCGTCCTGATGGTGTAAACTGAGACTTGAAAAATAAATGTCAGCCAGTGGAGAAGACAAAAGAAAAATCAGAGGGGCGACCAAAATGATCGTAAACCTTTCATGTTCTGATGGAACGGGGCCTTATCCCAAGTATTGCTTTGCTTGCTGTAAGTGCCAGGTGCTTTTATCTGTTATTTTGTTTTCAAGAATTGCCACAGGCAAAAGAAAATTCACTTGGGATAGACTAAGACAGTGCTGTGAGTGGTCAGGGATCAAACAAGCTCTGAGGTTTCACAGTCGCTCGGAAATGGGCAGACTGGGTGGGACGAGTAAGTTTCATCTCAATATCTAACAGTTTAATATTAGCAACTGTATCCTAAGTACTTTATTTCTCACATAACCACAAATTATTCAACGAAGAATAACAACTCAAAGTAGCCAAGGAGGTGTCCACTTGGGTGAACGTTCTATTATCAGATAGATGCCAAGCTTTTGAAGATCAAAGCCTCTTTTTAATACAAGTTTTTGCCCAGGAGCTGACTTCATCGTACTCCTTTCCCACACTGTGGGTGCGGTCTTGTGTGGTTTGTCAGGGTGATAAGTTGACACTAAGGAGCTGCAGGGTTTTCTTAACCTGAGGTGAAGAGTGGACTGGAATAAATGGTCTGAAAATACAGAAGCACAGAGCTGCCATATAAAATTTCTTTATTTGTTGCTTTTATACCTTTAGATCAATTCACTTGGTTATGTTATATTTACGTGTTGATAGGTTAATCGAACTATCCAATCATTATTACAGTTTATCAACACTTAAGAAAACATGACTGCATCACTGGATTCCTGTATAATCACGCCATGTACTTAGTATTGTAAAAATGTCTTCTGATATTGATATCAAGAGTGGTGTTGAATAGAAAGTGATGGCCTTTTGAATCACAGGAGTCTGCTAACTTGGGACAACTATCAACCCAATTGTTTAAACAAAAACTCAACCCCCCCCCCCTCCCCCGTTTTAATAATCACTGCTAGCAATTCCCCTGGAGCTCCTAATCCTTGGAGCTCCAAATATCTGATGACCTTTTTAGAGTAAATTTAGACATTTCAACTCCAATGTATTACCTCAGCTGTCATCACCGACTCCGGGGCACCATAAGCCAACCCTGATGGCTGAAAAAATGTTTCTTACTGGGGCATTCCAGAGGACCCACCACAGCAGAGTCCCACCTTCGCCTGACCAACTCAGAATGCACACCATAAACTGGGGGGACATAACTTCCACCAGTTTTTTTTAAAAAAACAAGGACCCTAAACCACCTAAGGCCACTATGACCTGCAACCAATCCACACCAGCACACCTTCATATCGATACCACATCCACCAACCAAACCACCTGCCTATTTCCATTACCACCAATGGCAGGCAGACGGGACTTCACCGTTCCTGTGATGTGCACAACTGCTCTCCCAGGGGAGGTCACCCCACCATGCTTCCTTTTCCCTGTTTGCTGGGTCATTTGAAGGCCTCTCCCCAGCACAGTGTCCAGCATCCGACCTTTTCTGACATGCCTTCTCAGCTTGAATGAAGATAGAAATGTTTTAGAAGGGTCTGTATCAGAAATTCCTTGTGCCCACTAGAGAAAATTATTCTATATATGCAGGACATATGCATGTCCACTTCAGAGTAGTTATGACATATATAGGATGTAAGAGGACAGCTGTTGACTGGTTCGTTCAGGTGAGGTTGTCTTCTGCTAGACCTTTTGGACCTGGTCACAATAGGTTTTGTCTTAGGGTATGTTCACACGGCTTATTTTCTAACGTAATTGCGTGCATATTTCACCGCGTATTACGCTTAATATGCAGCAAAATGCACGCTGCAAATACGGTAATTCATAGCTCTCATAGGAAGCTATGGATTACGAGTTGTCCCCTCCGGGCAACAATAACGTTCTTATTGTACCATCCCAAGCTTTGGAATCGGCGCTGTATGCCGTGTGGTTTCCCATAACACCCGGCATATTGTGGCGCGTACTATACACACCGCAATAAGCCGTGTGAACGTAGCCTTAGAGCTCGGGCCCCCCTGTATTCTATACCAATCAGAATATCACTATTATACACAGATATGGACATCTGTATTACACACAGGTCAGGAGATTACAGTCGTAGCCTGGCATGCCTGTGGTCTGGTTTCCTGTGCTACATACAGAGCTGTGTGCTCAGCAGGGGATCTTTTGAGCCCTTCTCCTGATATAGTTTTCCTGGTACCCCTGCCATAACCTCTGGGAAGGACATTTGGCCACCTCACCTGGGATGAAAGGCCTGACTCACTGCTCTGGTTGGTCTCCTGAGGGCATGTCAAAACCCACAGCTTTGGCAAGCTAAGAAAAGCCACAAAAGAGTTTGGGAATGCAGACCTTTCAAAATATCCAGCAAGTCAGTGACCTTCTCACCATCCCCTGGCAGAAAGGTGTCTAGAAGACTGCACACATCCAAAGGAAGTGGAACATGTTAAAGGTTTCCATCTATTTGAAAGAACTGAGAGTTAAAAGGGAAGGAGGTGTTTTATGTGAGAAGCAAGACTACCAAAACATGCTGTGAAATAAGAACGCATGATAGCCTTCATTTTGCTGTGGTTTGATGGTAGATAAAAGCTTCCAACCCTTTCCCCAGAATACTGAGTAGGGACATTATTTTTGAAGGGTAGAATTTTTTTCAGAAACCATGCCATTCTTTCTCATGGACATGTTTGCATCTCAAGTACAACAATGGTGTTATTTCTAATTAAAAGTAAAATATTTCTAATCTCATACGACCCTTCTAATAGCTTTCTTACATACTTTTCATGTAGTGGTAAATGCTGAGCTTTTTTTTCCTGGCCGTAGAACTGCCAGGATAAATGTGATTATGCCAAGCAGGGGGTGGAGGCTGTGGTAGGGTAGATTTTAATGGACTAGGCTAAAAGTGAGTGAAAAGTGGGTGAAAAGTCCAGTAGTCATGCCAGTTTAAAGAGGTATGAGATTAAAAGTGTGCACCGTACGGCCAAATCCTGTGTCTTGTATTTCATTCAAGTGAATGAGACTAAGCTGCGATACCAACACAATCCAATATCAGCAGCACAAAACTAGCACTAAAAAAACTATCAAAAAGAACATATAGTAATTTTTGGAAAACATTTCTCCTACTTAGAATACATGAAAAAAAAATTGAGGTTCTTAGTTCACATTTTTGATCAAAACTGTAAGCCCACCTGCCAACCAACATGGTGACCTCAATACAGGAGGGAACCTAATCTATTGTTAAGCTACAAAACCAGATACAGTGATGGAAATGAGTGGCATTGTATTTGAAAAAAAAATATCTTTTTAATCCCATGAACCATACAGTCTCCTTATATTGTCTGTATAGACTAGTGCAGCAGGGTGTGTGTGCTTTCTGGCAGTAAATGGAAGTTAATAACCATAAAAGTGTCAATAGGCTAATAAAGGCGCCGACGAGGTATACAGTATAACCTCATCCTGTACTGACCATGGAGTGGCAGGGACCTGCATACAGAGTTGAATCTGTGTGTATACACTCACCGGCCACTTTATTAGGTACACCTGTCCAACTGCTCGTTAACACTTAATTTCTAATCAGCCAATCACATGGCGGCAACTCAGTGCATTTAGCATGTAGACATGGTCAAGACAATCTCCTGCAGTTCAAACCGAGCATCAGTATGGGGAAGAAAGGTGATTTGAGTGCCTTTGAATGTGGAAAGGTTGTTGGTGCCAGAAGGGCTGGTCTGAGTATTTCAGAAAACTGCAGATCTCCTGGATTTCACGAAACAACATCTCTAGGGTTTACAGAGAATGGTCCGAAAAAAAAAAAACATCCAGTGAGCAGCAGTCCTGTGGGCGGAAATGCCTTGTTGATGCCAGAGGTCAAAGGAGAATGGGCAGACTGGTTCGAGCTGATAGAAAGGCAACAGTGACTCAAATAGCCCCCCGTTACAACCAAGGTAGGCAGAAGAGCATCTCTGAACGCACAGTACGGCGAACTTTGAGGCAGATGGGCTACAGCAGCAGAAGACCACACCGGGTGCCACTCCTTTCAGCTAAGAACAGGAAACTGAGGCTCCAATTTGCCCAAGCTCATCGAAATTGGACAGTAGAAGATTGGAAAAACGTTGCCTGGTCTGATGAGTCTCGATTTCTGCTGCGACATTCGGATGGTAGGGTTAGAATTTGGCGTCAACAACATGAAAGCATGGATCCATCCTGCCTTGTATCAACGGTTCAGGCTGGTGGTGGTGGTGACATGGTTGTGGGGAATATTTTTCTTGGCACTCTTTGGGCCCCTTGGTACCAATTGAGCATCGTTGCAACACCTTGTGGAATCTATGCCATGAAGAATTGAGGCAGTTCTGAAGGCAAAAAGGGGTCCAACCCGTTACTAGCATGGTGTACCTAATAAAGTGGCCGGTGAGTGTAACTTTGCTGTCTTGTCTTATCTAGTCTTCCAGCAGTATGGTGGAACCTTTATCTGTTATTAAAGGGAACCTGTCACATTGAAGATATAGTCCAATCAGTGTGCAGCATGTTATAGGGGAACTGACAACCTTCCTTGTATGAGCATGCCTGCAGAGATAGCTGTCAATCACTGAGTAGGACTGCCCACTGGACTCCTAACTCCACAATTGGCAGAGGTTTGAAAGGAATAAATTATTAATGCTGTTGATACTGTTTTATTAATAATATATAATATATATAATATATATATATATATATATATATATATATATATATATATATATATGTGTGTTTTCACACATTGGGGCAGATTTATCGATACTGTCTAACTCTTAGATAGTATAAAGTTAGACTAGGAAGTCTTAGGCCTCGTTCACACGGCTTATTCTGGGACAGATTGGAGCCGTACTGCTCCAATATGGCTGAAATCCGTCCCAGGCATTACGGTAATCCACAGTTCTCATAGTATCTGGCAGGATACGCGCCGTGGATAATGGATGTCTATGGGGCCGGCGGGCTTCCGGCCCCCCCGCCCCGCTGCACGGAGCCGGCGTAATTGCGGGGCGAAATCCGTCCCGAAATTACGGCGTGAATAAGAATGTGAACTTACCCTTACAATGCACCCCATGTCCATAGTGTTCAAAATTCTGGAGCAAGTTAAAACTGTCTAGTCTAAGTTTACACCATTTTTCAGTTAGTTTACTTTATGCCACAAACTGCACCAACATTTTGGTGAATTTATTTTGCCGCACGGCATTGCACACTAAGCCATGCTTCTTTTACAGAGCCAACACCTCTTTTTGCGGATGAGGCACAGAAATGTCTACAAACTCTCTAAAACATCATAAATGTGGTGTATAGCATGTATGAAAATATTCTTGGCACAAATTGTGCCAGAATTCTGACGCAACTGCTTGATAAATGTGCTCCATTGTAATTTTGCAAAAAAAAAAAAATTGGGGCCTCATGTATGAAAACTGTCTAGGTAAGACTTTCTTTGTTGCCCATAGCAACCAATCACAGCTCCCCTTTCATTTTTTCAGAGCACTATATGAAATGAAAGGGGAGCTCTGGTTGGTTGCTATGGAAAACAAAGAAAGTCCTATACCTAGACAGTTTTCATACATGTCCCCCATGCTTTTTATTTTAGTTTGTGGTGTTTTTCATTTATTTTTTGGCCAAAAACTGCTGTGGCTAGATGTTAGCTGGAAGTCAAAAGCAACATGTAAAATCACATCATACATGGCTTTTTTATTTTCCTTTGCGCTGTTTTTTTCACTTTGGACGTCTCTTTCGGTCAGTGGCATTTTTCTTCTCATCAGCATACTATAGGTATGTCATGTTTGTGGCATTTTTCTCCCCATAGACCTCCATTGTTTTTTTTCTTTTCTTTTTTTTAGGTGCATATTTTCCATTATAAATCATATGATCCACCATATGATGTGCAATGTGAAAAGTACCCAAAAAAAAGTTTGCATGTATGCTGCATTCTCTTTCATGCATCTTATGTGGTGCTTTTTCACGTTACACATCATGTGGTGGATCATATGGCTTGTGAAAAAAATGCACCTGAAAAAAAAAAAAAAACACATGTACCTTTTCACATTATTTCAAGAAAAACAACACAAAACTGCATAAGGCCTGAAAAAATGAATACATTTTTTGATGTGTTCTTTATTCACCCACCACCCAAAAACCCCCCAAAAAACATGCTAAATGTAAACTAATGATGATCAAATCGTCTGACTGTATCCCAGTCAAAGCTTAAAAGTGAGCTGCAAAAAACAGGAAATGTCAGCTTACTGTTGCCCAGTATGAACATTAGAATATCTTAAAATTTCTGTTAGGTGGGTGGATGAATTGAAATAAAAATACATAAAAATGTAATATAAAAATAAATAATGATACATGCCTTTTAATTTATGTGTTTTATTACATTCTTATGTTTTACTCATAAATGCCCGAAAAGTTATTTTTTTTTTTTTGAAAATTGTGATTTTCAAAATTTTAAATTAAACTATTTCCCTCCAAGGACCCTTTACATTTGGCAATTTTTCTTCCCCACGCTTTTTAAAAGATAAATGCATTGGGAATTTCCCTTTACCCAAAAAAGTGTGGGGCCTATCCCCCGAGCTTTTTTTTTCAGCTAAAAGGGGGTCAGCTAACGGATTTACCTCGTCCCCTTAACCCCAAAAAAATTTCCAACCCTTTCTACCCCCCGAGTACATTGTATGAGCCGGATCCTGAGGGTTTTCCCGGGAAAACCCTTTGCACCTGCACATTTTATGATTTTCCCCATAAAAAATTTGTACTTTTTACTGTAGGAGTTTTAAATTCATTTCCGAAGTGGGGAGGGAAAGGGGTTAGTTTCCCTTTTTTGGAAATGGGAAAAATCTTTCACGCACATAGATGTCCCGATTTTCTTTGGGAAAACAATGGGTTACAAAGAAGATGCCCCTAGCTCCAGGGTTTTCCTCCCGCAAGGGAAAAAAAGGGCATGTTTTTCCCGGCAATCAGAGGGTTTTTGGACCATAATTTAATTTTTTTTTTCCCCCCTTTAATTTAAACCCCATGAAAGCTTAGAAAGGCCCCCCGGTTTCAGGAGAGGGTAAGCTTTGTGGTTTTAAAAAGGGGGCGCCATCCTGTCACCCGACCCCCCGACCTCTGGGAATAACCAAATTGTTTTTTATTCCCCTTTTTTAAAAAAAAACCCGCCGATAATTTTTTTGTGACCTTATAGTGCGTGAAATATTGCCTTTTGTGATAGCAACACACCTATCTACAAAATGAAATGTGGGCTGCAAAAAATATTTCAATAACTTCACTTGCTTGATAGCAAAACTGTCCTTGTTGCCCATAGAAACTAAGCAGATCTCTGCTTTCTTTTTTTTAACTGCTAGCAAAAAACAAAGCTGAGCTGGGATTGGTTGCTATGGGCAACAACGGCACTTTTACTGTTAGCTTTGGTAAATAAAGCCCCGTGTCCTAACAACAACAATATATACTTACAAAGCACACAGTATGAGTAAAAAAAAAAAAAAAAAATTATGAATAAAATCAATAAACAAAATGATAACCTATATACCTATAAACCCCTAAGAAAAGTACATAAGTTGTAGGGAGCCCACAGGGGAGCAGAGGAAACTCCTGGTGGGCTCCTGGACATGAGAAAGAAAAGCAGAGAACCAAAGAACATAATGCAAGAGTCAAATTTCAGAAGCTGTGGGTGGGGCCCCAAAAAATCACTCCATTGATGGGCCCAAAACAACCCACTGTGGGCCCTTAAAATCAACTCCACTGGGGGGCCCCAAGAATTTTTCTCCACTGTGGCCCCCAAATTAAAACCCAAAATGGTGGGCCCGAGAATTAACCCAGGTGGGGCCCAAATTAACGCCACTGGGTGACCCTTTAGATTCTACTTCAATGGTGGGCCTAAAAAAGTTACTCAACTTGTGGGTCCTAATAATATACTCCATGGGTGTGATTTAGAAATCAACTCCACTGCTGGGCCCCAAGTACATACATAGAAATATATTAAAGTGCCTGATTAAGGAGCATTGAACAAAGCATAAACCCACATAAGATGATTAAATCTCCCCACATAAACAAAAGTAATTAAACACCATGGGAGAACATGTTTGAAAATTGTCTAGATGTAAGACTTTCTTTGTTGCCCATAGCAACCAATCAGAGCTTCCCTTCTATTTTTTCAAAGCACCATATGAAATGAAAAGGGGGGCTCTGATTGATGGGCAATGTCAGAGAAAAAATAGCTTAATGATTTTTTTTATTCTTCAGTTAAAGGGTTAAATATTTTTTTATTTTTTAAATTTAGGGAAATTTTCTTTGGCCTTTCTCTGCCTGGAGTGCTTAGTCCTTGGTTTTCCTAATCTGTAGTTATAGATGTAATAAAAAATTTTTTTATTAAAATATAATTGCATTGGAAAAAACACAACAATTTAATGTAATGTACTGAGTTGTATACTACAGACAAATTGTTTCTTTTATAACTTTTTACCAAAATAAAAAAA
>JAODAL010005262.1:0-145919 GCA_025379985.1 Phyllomedusa bahiana
TTTTTTTTTGACATACACGGTATTTTTGGCAACAAACAACCTGTGCTGAGTGCTGACTACAAGATTGCTGGATTGTAATTTAAGTGCAAGGTTGAAATATAAACAGTCACAGGTGTAATGGGTAAAATTGAACACCTATCTGAAATGTATACTGATAATAAAAGTGGAGTTTTGCAGCTAACAAAGAGACCTGCAGTTACTAGAAATGATGTTTATCCAATATAAGTTCAGACTGCCCAATATCCAGGAAATACTTCAATAGCAAACTGTTAATATAAAGATATTCCACTACCATGTCTACACTAATTCTTGGTTAACTTTATCCAATGTTATTTATATTTAGTGCTTGTCTGTGTTCGCCCGCGGGGCCCCCCCCCCCCCCGCTCCCTCCGCCGTGACTTTACACCGGTAGATGCTGCTTTAAAATTCTCTAGCTAACTACATAAAATGTTAAAATCTCTAAACTAACTAAATTGGAAGGATCACAGCTAATAGTAGAGGTTTCTCTGTGCAGAAATAGACTAATTTCGCTGCGCTGTGTGGCCACAGGCAGAGCGCACGTCCTTTCCCTATGAGACGCTGAGAGACACTGAGGCTGAAACAGGAAACGCTGTTCTATGTAAAACGAGGTCATGTGATTTTTCCAGCCAATCGCAACCATACACATCCCAGTCATGACGTCGCACACACATCTCACCCTGCTCTATTCTATAATATGATTTGCTGGCCGCCAAAAATTACAGGAAGCGCCGAAAAAGGCGCGATCTTAATAGATGATGCTCAGATTTTAACCTTAATTATCGAATGATCTGGAAATTTCGATCACCATAAAAACCTTGCCGATTTCAACTTTGTCGATAAAAATCGCTCAACACTAGTTGTATGTGCTGTTATCTAATGGATGGCTGAATGTACCTCCTAACTTATTAACTTTCATATCTCCAGGCCACTTTTGACAGCAGAACAGAACCACTTATTACATCTGGTCCTTCAAGAAATGATTTCTCCTTCAGGTCAAGGGATATGACCCGGACATCGGTGGCAGAGTCTTCATTAGCCAAAACACATTTCTAGAAGACCTTCGTTATGCTGGTGACTGCAGATTTGTATTTCTTGCTGTTTCTTCATGCAGCTTTTTGCTACATTCGTGTACACTTCTATTGGCTGTTATGTTTGCTGTTGTGTAGTATGTAATTCTGTGATTAGTTCACTTTAGAATAGAGTATGTCATAAATGTACTGTACTCACTTTTACACCTACGAGTTCAGTGTTGGTGGAGAAGCCTGTCCTGGTGACATGTTCCTGTTGTCTAGGTGTTATATGATTTTTTTTTATTTTTTTTTTAAGGCAATGACATTCCACTTTGTTTTGGCACTGTCTGCACAAGTTCTATAATTTTTTATTAATTTATTTATGACAATAGTATATACTAAGACAGAGCTACCTTTCAATAAAATGGTCTTTTTCAATAATATCCGATTTATTGTTTTTTTATTTTTATAAATTATGATTTCATAGTTTGTAAAGCCGAAAAAGACAGATGTCCATCCAGTTCAGCCTATTGTGCTATAGTGTTGATCCAGAGGAAAGCAAAACCACCCACAAGGTAGAAGTGAATTGTCCTCATTTTTAGGGAACAAATTCCTTCCCTACTCTAATCTGGCAATCAGAATAAATCCCTGGATCAGTGACCCTTCTCTAGAGTCCTAGTCACTATAACTTGTTATATTTATTACTCTAGAAATACATCCAGATGCTTTTTGAATTCTATTAGTGAATTCACCAGGACAAGTTCCTCTGGCAGAGAGTTCCAGGGTCTTACTGCTCTTACAATAAAGAATATGTAGAAAACTTCTTTCCTCAAGATGTAGAGGATACCCCCTTGTTTTTGTTGCAGCCTTTGAACCTGTTCAAGCTCTACAATGTCTTTCCTGTACACTGGTGCCCAAAACTGTACACAATATTCCACGTCTGGTCCGACCGGTGACTTGTATAATGGTAGAATAATGTTCTCATCATGTGCCTCTATGCCCCTTCTAATGCACCCCATGATCCTATTTGCCTTGGCAGCTGCTGCCTGACACTGGCTGCTACAATTAAGTTTACTGTCCATCAGGATTCCTAAGTCCTTCTCCAATCACTTTTACCCAGTGTTTTTCCATTTAACAAGTAATCATGTAATGGATTTTTCCTTCCCATGTGCATAACCTTGCATTTATCAGTGTTAAACCTCATCTGCCATTTCTCTGCCCAGGCCTCCAACTTATCCAGATCCCTTTGTAATAAAACATTATCCTTTATTGTGTTGATTACTTTACAGAGCTTAGTATCATCTGCAAAGATTGATATTCCACTTTGCAAATTATGTGTAAGGTAATTTTTTCCTACCGTCATGTTCTTCCAACCAGTGTCGGACATTTCTAGCTGTGTGACATGTTGCATTGTCTTGCTGGAACATCTCATCCACCCAGGGCAGACAATTAGCATGTGTGGGTGTATGTCATCTACTAGGATGGATTTGTACCCAAATCTGTTAAGAGGGCCTTCCACATGTATGATTGGCTCGGAGAATACCTTGAAAACCTTGCCCAGATCATACTTCTGGTGTTTATCCAGCAATATTTCCAAGATGTTTTTTCTATGATGCTTATTCACCTGAAACCCAAACATCTGATAAAGCAGAAACCGGGATTGGTCCGACAGGACACCCCTTTGCCAATCAGCAGAGGTCCAATTCTGATACTGCTGTGAAGATTGACGCCTTTTCTGCTAATGTAACTTAGCAAAGGTGTAGCATTGTAGCATGTCGGTCTGCACATGCACTTTTGCATCCGATGTTCAACTCTAGTACTCTGCAATGGCACCATGTGTCCACTTTCAACACAGCAGCATGCAAACAGTTCACAAACTGCGCAGTCTCAAAAATACCGCCACCCTTGGCCTGAAAGCCAGTAATCATCTCTTTTTGCATCTCGCATAAAATGAGGTGGCAGACTGGATTTCACTCCTGGGTCTTGAGTTTGACACGTGATTTAGAGTCTAATTATAGTACATATTTGTCTGACTTTGAGCATTAATACTTTCAGTCTTTGTTATTTCTGGGTCCCATTTGTGCCAGGGTCAGTTGACATATTGCGACATTGTTAAGGAACGTTTTCAGAGGCAGTAAAGGATCAGTGTTAGGGATAGCTCTAGAGTCCGTTCTCATGTGTCTTTGCTCCTGGATTAAAGTTGTCCTTAGCTGCATTTTTACCATCGAGTCCCTCCTAGTTTTTGCATTTAATACACACTTCGAATAATATTTCCCTGAGACTACTTGGTTAGCTTTCAGTCCTCTCTCTCTGTCCAGTTCTGTTGGACCAACCAGCTTCATTACAGATAAGCATCTCTCAAAAGATAGTATCTGTCTCCAAAGTGTTTTTGCACAAACTATGATTAAATAAATAATGGTTGAAAAATCTAATAAAAATACCATCAATTCTCCAAAATTTTAACCAAATTTGCTGCTCATGTATAATGAAATTCCACCCATCTAAAATAAATAATACTAAACTAAAACATAGTCTCCAGCCCTTAGACCTGTCCACTTCTTAGTAAGATTTCTTAAAAAAAAGCTCAATGGAAAGCTTAAAAAGTAAGACGCCTCATTTGATATATCATTGGTTAGGGCTTAAAGGGACGCTACCATCAGAAATGCATTTTTTGTTAAAAACAATACTGAAACAGGATTTTTTTTAGCAATATTTTTTTATTTAAATTACATATAAAATATTCTCTCTAGCTTTGAGAGAAAACGTATTTGACATTGCAGATTAACCTCCCTTTACTTCAGCAGCTACTTGTCCCAACATAGTTTCGTTACAAATAGTAGGTAATGATATAATGATTGATCTGTTGTTCTCTTCAAAGGGATACATATGATTAGACTAGACCATGAAAGAGAATTGGTGTCATCTTTTTCTGCACTGGGAAGGAGGGTTTTCTTCATACTTATCAGGTTACTGCTGATAATACTTAAACTTCTTGGGCCATAACTAACCCGAAAGAAGGACCGTCAAGCAATCCTTTCACTGCTGTGCTGTCAGAGCTCACAGAAGGGAAGTAAGAGAGACTAATGTACTGTACATAGAGGACCTTTAGAAAAATTAAATAGAAAAAAAAACAGTTACCCAATTTAAAAAAAAATCCCTATAATATTGCTCAACAATATGCAAAATAAAAATTTTGATGGTAGTGTGAAAATAGCAACAGATACTATGTAAAGGTGCCCTATAGACTGTAAGGAGGGATCCAGTCACAGTGCATAATTTCTATAAATCTGCAGCAAAAACCTTTGTGCTACCTGCAGATTTTGTTGACCATTTTCAACTGATTTCATCAAATACATTTTTAAAATAGTGAAATCTTCAGCATTTCAGCAACAATGGGCAGCACGGTAGATTGGAAAGTCTGCAGCATACAGTAAAGTGATTTCCATGTGGAACTTTTCTGCTGCATGTGGATTAGATTTTGAAAACCCAATCCACGTGCATTGTACTGTAAAGTTGCATTCAGAATGGATTGAAGCTTAGCCAGTTTGGTTAATAAAATACCTTTGTCTGCTGCTGGGTCTTCCGGATCTGCCTATTTAGGTGGCAATACAGGATCATGGGATTTAAAGTTGTATAATTCAGCAGATTGTCCGCTCAGGACTTAAAGGGGTTTTCTGATCTTTAGTAAGTAAACGTTCAACAGGCAGTAATCATCAAGATGACCAAATTACTAATGTACATTGGGGTGTGTTAACTAATACAGGCATGACACTTCCAGGTTCACCAGTATTAGTTATCTGTTCACCATATTCATCACACAGCCACAGACACTTTGCAATTGTCTAGAAGAAAATAAGGTGCAGGTCTTCGTAAATAGTTCATCCTGAACGCTGTCCATAGACAGAAGAGGAACGGCTGCAAGTCATACTGTACATTTTATGTTCCTGTGTTGGGAACACAAATTTCCTCTATTTAAAAAAAGAATCAAAATATTCCAAATTAATCCAAAATATTAGATCAAATATTATAAGCCATCTATTAGATAATGCATCTATTGCCCACCCGAAATGAGCTGTTATCACTGTGCTAGCAAACCACGCAGATTACACCTTTCTGATTTCTATCACTGATAATTCTGACCACGTAGTTGGAAAAAAAATACTTTCTAGGTTGCACTGTATCTCACAAAAGGAAGTACACCCCTCACATTAGATCTTTTCATGGGACAACACTGAATATATGACACTTTGATACAATGTAAAGTAGTCTGTGTGCAGCTTTTATAACCTTGTAAATTTGGTGTGTCCTCAAAATAACTCAAGACACAGCCATTAATGTCTAAACCAAAAGTGAGTACACTACTAAGTGAAAATAGACAAATTATGCCCAATTTGTCATTTTCCCCTCCATGTTGTCATGTGACTCATTGGTGTTACAAGGTCTCAGGTGAGAAGATGTATTACATTTGGTGTTATCGCTCTCACACTATCCCATACTGGTCAATGGAAGTTCAACATGGCACCTCATGGCAAAGAACTGCCTGAAGATCTGAAATAAAGAATTTTTGCTCCATGTTAAAATGGCCTAGGCTATAAGAAGATTGCCAACACCCTGAAACTGAGCTTCAGAACGGTGACCAAAACCATTCGGCAGTTTAACAAGACAGGTTCCACTCAGAACAGGCCTCGCCATGATCGACCAAAGCATGTGCTCAGCCTCATATCCAGATATTGTCTTGTGCTCAGACCATATGTCACACACTGCATCAAATTGGTCTGCATGACTGTGGTCCCAGAATAAAGCCTCTTCTAAAGATGATGCACAAGAAAGCCTGCAAATAGTTTGCTGAAGACAAGCAGACTAAGGAAATGGATTTCTGGAACCGTGTCTTGTGGTCTGATGAGACCAAGATAAACTTATGTGGTTCACTTGCTATCAAGTATGTGTGGCAGCAACCAGATGAGGAATACAAAAAAAAAGTGTCTTTCCTACAGTTAAGCATGGAGGTGGGAGTGTCCTGGTTTTGGGGCTGCATGAGTGTTGCTGGCTGTAAGGAGCTACAGTTTATTGAGGGAACCATGAATGCCAACATGTACTGTGACATATGGAAGCAGAGCATGAGCCCCTCTCTTCGGCAACGACCATAAAATACACCTCAAAGACGACCACTGCCTTACTAAAGAAAATGAGAGGAAAGGTGCTGTACTGGTGTGGCTTATAATATTTCATTTAAAAGGCTTTTTTCACCACAGGCTTTCGCAGGTATTTGATCTGTTTCTCTTTCTTGCAGTTTCAAATCCAGGGGCAGGTCTCTCTTCCAAGTAGGCGAGTCTTCCCTCACAGAAGAGTGGTTACCTCATAACACCCCCTCCCTTCTCCCTCCTGAGTCGTCCTCATCATTCAGTGTGAGCAGTGGGTGGGAGTGGACGTCACACCTCTGCAGACCTCCTGCAATGTAACCAGGACACCTGTATTCTTGTAAGCAGTTATACATACAGCCTGAAATGATGAAACAAATGTGAGAAATGCAAAATGCTCTACCTCCTGCCTGAAAGGAGAGGGGAAGCAGAGTGTATAAGTGTGTATTATTTGAGCGGGAGGGAGCAGATAGTATAAGGGTGTGTTATATGTGTGGGAGTAGCAGAGTGTACAAGGGTGTGTTTTATGGGTGTGGGAAGCAAAGTGTATAAGGCTGTGTTATATGGGTGGGAGGAGAAGAGTGTATAAGGCTGTGTTATATGACTGGGGGAGCAGAGTGTATACGTGTGTATTATGTGGGTTAGGGGAGTAGATCTGGCAGCTAAAGAGTAATTGCCCATATAATTCACATAGAGCTGACACTGTGAAAGGAGCAGAGAGGAGCACAAGCAGCCTTTTTTACACAGCTCAGAGGGGAGTGAGAGGAAGGCAATGAGAACAAAGTAGCAAGTATGTGGCCAGCACCTGCACATACAGCTAGCACTGGAAGAGAAACGGAGAGGAGCTCAGGCAGTCTCACACAGATCAGGG
The DNA here is from genome assembly GCA_025379985.1 of Phyllomedusa bahiana. Lineage (NCBI taxonomy): Eukaryota > Metazoa > Chordata > Amphibia > Anura > Hylidae > Phyllomedusa > Phyllomedusa bahiana. The sequence goes on from JAODAL010005262.1 coordinate 7,041, forward strand.
GTAGTGAGAGTCAGGGGGAGTCCTAAAACTCTGGGGCCTGGGTCTGGGGCCCATGCCCTCTGTTCTAAATTTTGCGCAGTAGGGCTGGGTTCAAATGGCATTTTTCACGGTACATTGCATTGTATTTTTAGGCTGGGTTCACACGGCACCTTGCCGGCCCATAGACTTGCATTACCAGTGGCGTGTATACGCCGCTGGTAATTCACATGTCACTTATCTCCCTCCTCGGCATATTCGTCGAGCAGGGAGAGGAGCCGTAATCCATAGTTCTCTATGAGATCTGTGGATTACTGTAATGACTGGGACGTATTCCAGCCATAATTTGCACACTCCGGCGCGTAATTACGGACTGAAATATGTCCAATTTTAAGCCGTGTGAACATGGCCTTAGAGAGAATGAAAACATATGTTCGTGTTGCTAATTTTATACGTATTCCACAACGATCCTGTCCATAACCTCAGCAGTCATTGTGTAATGAAAATCTGCGCTGAGAAAATTGCTGTTTTAAAACCACTAATTTATGTATAATAGTGTAATATCTCTAAATAATACGGTCACCAGATAATACACCTATGCATGGAGCAGATATACTACAGATATTACCGTTATATCGTTACTAAAAACACATTTCCACAATACCAAGAACATCAATTCCAATTCTACCACTAGCTATGGACCAAATAATACTGCCAAACCATGACCACATGCGACCACCACATAGAAACTACCAGTGTACACAGGCTGTGTAGACATAGAAGTGTTTATAGTGTAGTTACAGCCAGTGACTCCCGGTGACGTCTTTTCTGACCGGAGAGATTGTCTTCCCCTTGTTTTTTCCTTTCGGCCCAGACCACCATGATGACTTTTCCCGGCCACGATTTGTCTCTGCAGAATTTACCACACACACATATTAGAATCCTCGCTTTCCAGCAGGAAGTAGAAGTGGGGGGGGGGGTTAAAGGATGATAGGTAGGGGCTGTATTTTGCAGGAGAGTGGAGGGAGTATGAGTCACAGCTAACAGGCACAATGACCTGGGCGGAAAAAAGAAGAGGACCAACCCCCTGGAGGTTGTGCTGGAGCTGTGGTCCGTACCCCCAGGATAATATTGTGCGGCCTGAACTCCATCCCTTGCACCCCCAGAAGATTAGCCACAGCCATGACCTTTAGGGGGTGCAGGAAATAGAGTTTAGTACTGTCATAATTTTTGTAGTGTTTATATTAAATAGGTATATAGGCCCCCTAGGTCTTAAGAGTTATATAAGATCCCCCAATAGGTAGGTATATACACTCACCGGCCACTTTATTAGGTACACCATGCTAGTAACGGGTTGGACCCCCTTTTGCCTTCAGAACTGCCTCAATTCTTCGTGGCATAGATTCCACAAGGTGTTGCAACGATGCTCAATTGGTACCAAGGGGCCCAAAGAGTGCGAAGAAAATAATTCCCCACACCATGACACCACCACCACCAGCCTGAACCGTTGATACAAGGCAGGATGGATCCATGCTTTCATGTTGTTGACGCCAAATTCTGACCCTACCATCCGAATGTCGCAGCAGAAATCGAGACTCATCAGACCAGACAACGTTTTTCCAATCTTCTACTGTCCAATTTCGATGAGCTTGGGCAAAAATTTGGGGCCTCAGTTTCCTGTTTTTTAGCTGAAAGGAGTGGCACCCGGTGTGGTCTTCTGCTTGTAGCCCCTTGCCGCAAAGTTCGCAGTACTGGTGGGTTAAGAGATAGGTTATCTGCTATTGTTGTCAGAGGGTGGGATTGTGAGTACACTGTTGCCTTTCTAAGGAGGACTCAACCCGTCTGGCCATTCTCCTTGACTTGGCATCATCAGGCATTTCGCCAGACCCCCACGGATGATTTTTTTGCGGTGACCATCTCTTGTCACCCTAGAATGATGTGCGGAAATCCCAGGATCCTTTATGAAATCTGCACTTGGAAACACGAGTTCAAGTAAATACCTTTTCCCATAATGTGTTTGACTGCAGGATTGTATTAATGTCTATGCTAAATATAGGCCCCTGGATGCTATAGAATTAATAAAGATCAGTACCTAATAGTGTGGTGATGTAGGCCCCCTTCTTAGATAGATATCCAGGTAAATAGGTTCCCCTCTTATGTAGGCATGTATATAAGTGCCCCCCATAGTTAAGTAGGTATATACATGGTCCTTCACACTTAGGTATAGAAGTGGTCCTGCATAGTTAGACAGGTATATAGGTCCCCTCATAGTTAGGTAGGTATATACGTCCCCTCATAGGCACGTATATAAGTCCCCTCTATAGTCAGATAGGCACCCCTTTATAGGTAGGTAAGCTTATACATTGCCAATGAAAAAATAATACTTACATTTCTCTTTCGCCTCACTCTTCTGCCCGTCATCCTGCCTGGGCTGTGTGGCCCAGGCAGAGTGATGGATGTGCGGCCTAGGAGAGGCAGCGGTGCAATGAAGTGACTTGATTGCGCCGCTGCCCAGTTTACTGTTGCGGAGTGCAACAGTATTTTTTTGTAACTGAGCAGGCGCCAGAGCTCCGTTTCCGAGCAGGTTCGGGGGAGCAGCCATTTTATCCGGGGTGCAAGCCAAGCGATTACCCTGGAGCAGAGAGAGTGCAGGCAGCCAATCACAGCACAGGTGGCGTGACCCGACCAGGGTTGAAATAAATATCAGGCAGCCAATCACAGCAAAGGGTGCGTGGCCAGACTCCAGGCTTCAGCTTTAGCTCTTGGCACTAACAGATTAGCTAGTAGCTGCTATACTGAATGATTTAGGTAATACAAACCAATTGCAAAAGTGCTTATTTTTATCGAAGTGGGAAATGTTCCTCATTGATTTAGACACCATGGCTATTTTTGCATCTAAGGGGTTAAACAGCGCGGGATTGGTGTAAGCAGTTATACATACAGCCTGACATGATGAAACAAATGTGAGCAATGCAAATTGCTCTACCTCCTGCCTGAAAGGAGAGGGGAAGCAGAGTGTATAAGTGTGTGTTATATGGGTGGGGAGAGCAGAGTGTTTAAGGGTGTGTTATATTTTATATCATGTACATTATATTACAGCCATCCCACACTGTTTAAGCCCTTAGATGCAAAAATTGCCATGGCGTCTAAATTAATGAGGAACGTTTCCCACTTCGATTGGGGCCCCCACGCAGTCGAAAGTCATCATAGAACTAGTTTGCTGTTTTCATGTCATTGCTGGCAGAAACCTTGTGTAAGGCTTTCCATCCGCTGCGCCTATGTTTTCATGCTTTTCACTACTATCTCTGCTCCAGAACAGAAACTGCAGAAAAAGTAGTACCATCTTTGTGACACCCTAATTACATTGTAACTACAATAACATTAAGGCATGTATAAATGATTGCACTCCCTATTGGTGAAGTACCCTTTATTAAAGTAAAAAAAAAAACATGTTTTAATGTGTAAAAAAATAAAAAATATCACACATTTGGTATCGCCGCAACCGACAAAGTCTGATCTATTAAAATAGAACATTATTCATCCCGTATGCTGAAAACTGTAGAAGAAAATAAATTAGAAACCGCAAAATTTAGTTTTTTGGGTCATTTCACATCCTCTAAAAATTGGCAGACTGGTACCAATAAAAGGTACACTTCAGCCCGCAAAAAATGCACCCTAACTCAAGTCGGTAGGTTTTTAGTACAAAAAAGTTATTGGTTGCAGAAAATAGCACTGTGGCAAAAATGTGAAAAATAGAAAATGTTTGGAATTTTTTACGATACCTGTCACGGTCGGTGGTAGTGGATCCACTGGACCACCGCGAGTGATGGTGTGGGCCATGCCAGGGAGCGTAATCTAAGCAGGTCCCAGTATTCACCAGAGCCCACTGCAAAGCGGGAGTTCTACCAGGTCGCTACCCCTGACGTGACTTGCTCGCGGTGGCAGCCGAGTTCTAGAGTGGCACAAAATCGTAAGACAAGAACGTAGTCGGGGACAGGTGGTAAGGTCGAGACAGGCAGCAATGGTTCGTGGTCGAGGGATGGAGGCTAATGGTTCGGTACACGGTATAACAGACGAGGCTCAAGGAACGCTTTCTCTAAAGGCCCCATATATCACTAAAGATTCGGCACCGGGAAGAGGAAGTGGCAGGCTTAAAGGGGTGTTATCGTTTCATTAAATGGTCTTCAGAATAAGGGGACAGTGAAAACAAGCAACTTTGCAATTGGATGTCATTAGCAAAGCTGCCTTGTTCTCACAGTGTCCCTTATCTTGTGTTTTTATTTACACTGATATCCAGTGTGGGTCGAATCCCTCCTGATCCCTCCTTGCAATTCACTAGCTGAGAGCTCATTTACATTCTGTACAGCCCCTGGGTTGATTCACGGAGCTGTGTCTCTGACTCAGAGTTAGGGGCCGTAGCATTTTCTGTTTCCACACCTAGCAGAAACAGACTGCAGCAGATTGTACAATGAGAAAACATGACCGTTTTGTCCCTGTGCCTAACTCTCCTGCATACACGCAGATCTGTGCCGTTCTTAGAAAGCTGTAATACATCTCCAGCTGTGAGAGGAGATCAGTGCTCAGATTAGATTGAATGCAGCCTGTGGTAGGTATACAGCTCTTATAAAATAAGACTGATAGGGAGAGACACAGTGATATGTGGACTCAGAGGGGAGTGTGGGGGGAGTCTCAGGCCAGCAGTGAATGGGGGATGATGTCATCAGGCTGGGAGGGGAAGAAACGCCCCTGCATTCACAGAGCTGGGAAGCTAAGAGAAGTGTGAATCAGCCGAAGTAAGGAAGCGATATATCCTCTTTAAATAGGGGCAGCGACCGGCAATAGGAAATTACCAGTGCGCTGGCCCTTTAAATTTGACAGTGTCGGTGCACGCGCGCCCTAGGCGGCGGGGACGCGCGCGCCAGGAAGCAGAGGACTCGGCAGGAGCACGGCCGGGTAAGTAACACGCAGGGGAACAGATGCGTTAGCGACCCGGGATGGCGGTCATGGGGGCACCCGTAACAGTACCTCCCACCCCCTTTGGCCTCCCCTTCTTTCTAGCCTGGAGAAATTTCTGGATTACGGAACGGTCCAGGATGTTGTCCTCAGGCTCACAGGACCTTTCCTCAGGCCCGAACCCCTTCCAGTCAATGAGTAAATGTCGCTTCCCCCTGATCTTCTTCATGGCCAGCACTTCCTTAATAGTGAAAACGTTTGTGGCGTCAGCCTCAGGAGTCGGAGGGGCAACCTTCCGGGAGAAGTGATTCAGAATAACTGGCTTCAGGAGGAAGACATGGAAGGAGTTTGGGACCCGCATCGAATGAGGAAGACGGAGCTTATATGCGACCGGATTAATGCGTTTCAGCAACTCGAATGGTCCCAAGAACTGGGGACCCACTTTGTAGCTGGGAATCTTGAGACGAATGTATCTAGCCGACAACCATACTTTATCTCCAGGGAAGAAGATTGGCGGGGGTCTTCTCTTTTTGTCTGCTTGCGTCTTCGTGCGAGCAGAAGCTCATTGTAGAGACTGGTGTGTCTGGTCCCAGATGGCCGTTAGGTCCCAGACCAGATCTGCCACGGCTAGAACCTCAGAGGGCACCGAGAGGGGGAGGTGGTGGGCAGTGTCAGACTGGAATACCTTGGGCCCACCAGAGAAAGTCATTTTTGGGGCCCGCTCTTCAGCTAAATACAAAAATAATACATGGCCTCTGTTTATTATGTAGTAAAATGGACTTAGATTGACAAAGTCTATAAGACAACTAAAAGAAATAAAAGATCAAGGATTTCTGCAAAATCAGCAACTTGCATTGATATCGGCCTGTTAAATTATATAGTCACACGTGGTGGATCTGTTAGGCTAAGTCCACACAGCATATGAAAACAGTCGGATTTTCAACATTTTTAGTATTTTTAAACCACTGAAAATCTGACTGTTTATCAAGCCCATAGACTTTAACAGAGAAAAACAACCTGTTTTCTACACAGGTCATTTATTTTCAGCATGTTTTCTGGCACTAGCAGATTTAGGAACATGTTGCTAAATCCGCCGCGTTTTGCGCCCAAAAATATGAAAAGCTACCGGTTTGTCACTGTTTTCGCAAGACCCGCGGTCAGGCATCGGAGAAAAAAGCCGCTGGCTTTGCGACAGCTTTTGTCCTATGCTGTGTGTTTGAATCTTTACAGAAGTCATTGCAACTAAACTTAATTTTTATCAATTTGAATGGTGTTGTTTCTGCAGCAGATATATGGATTTCTGTACAATCCATTTAGTGGAATAAAACAAACAGTCGCAAAAATTCCTGCAACAAATCTGCCACATACACCTATCATATTCAAAGGGCTTGGATACGGCGCAGGTTATTTGTTGGTTTTTCAGACGGTTTGCGGTTTTACAAACTGTCTGAAAATTGACAAGCAACGCTCCCCCATAGACTTCAATCGAAAATCTGTGCAGCGGTCCCCACTGCACGGATTTTCTGCCAGACGTTTTTTACACGGCTGATGTTCCTAAAAACTTAGAAAATGTTCCTTCTTCCGCCTGGTTTGCGTGCAGAACATGAACATGTTGGTGCGAAGGGGGACGGCTGAATTCGCAAATCATGGACAAAAATATGCCCCCCTATGTGCCAAAAAAAGACCAAATATCGAGCGGTAAATGCACCCAAATAGTGTGTGAGGGAGGCCTGTTTACGGTTCAAAATTAACTCTATGTGCATGGTTAATTTCAAAAACAGTTAAGGACCCCATCACCACCATCTTGCTACATGACACCAACTCTATATACACAGTCATTAAGTAATAAGTAAATTGTATACAGTACTTAGTAATCACACTTTATAAGTTTATAATTATTTATGGAACCTATATACAGAATCAACAGGTGGATGACGCAGGTAGTGCTTCAGTATTGGAGCCTAGCAAACATGTCACTAATATAGACACGTGCCACTGACCCATTGGACAAACGCTGCATATGCCAAATCAACACTGGATACAATCATAAAAGTGGACTTACAGATTTGATTCTTTACATAATACACTGCACTATTTAGTGCTCTGTATTATAACAGTCAGTTTATTAGACCTTGCCCCTGCCATGGAGTAATAGGTGTACATACAGAGTAGAAAAGAAGGCACAAATACATATAAACATTCCACATACATATATACATACATTACAGCCATAATTTTATATATATATATATATATATACATACATTTTTTTTTTTGCGTCAACAAATTTTTTGAGGTGGAACAAGTTTTATTTTTTGGCAATGATTGATGATTATTATTATTATTACTATTATTATTAACTCATTCTTGGAGAATTTTTTTTACTTTTGCAGACAGAAAGCAAATTTTATACATAAATTTATTTTTTGGTCTTCTTGTTTTTAGCAACCAAACTGCATGAGGGCTTATTTTTTGTGGACCGATAAGACTATGTTCCGCAGCGTTTCTTAGATGCGTGTTTGTATTCGTGTTTCAGACCTAAACTCGCATCTAACAATGTGCAGTGCGATTTCCATTGCTTGCAATGTAAAACACGCATCGGCATTCAGACGTCTGATCGCCAACACGTGTTTTACTGGGTCTTTCGGATCAGTTCAAAGAATTGACTTATCCATTCTTGATCATGCAGCAGATGCCCTATTTAAAACTATAGGGTGCGAGCCTGCTCCACAGAAAATGCATCCATACACTCAGCACACTTTGGGTCCGTGTTGGATACGTTTGACACAGCGTTTTACAATCCGTTTTTCAGATTGAAAAACAGATTGAAAAATGCCGTGTGAACATCCCCTAATGGTTTTCACTGCTACCACTTTGTGGTTTATGTGCCTCTTTGATCGCTTTATTTTCCACTTTTTGGAAAGCAGATAACCAAAAAACAGCAATTTTGGCACTTTTTTTGACCATTTTGACCGCTGTTCACCATTTGGGACAGATAATGCAATAACTGTATTGTTTAGGTTGTAATAGGTGTGAAGATGCCAAATATGTATGGGTTTGGTTTTATCCCATACATATAGAAAAAGGAAATTTTTAGTTGTATATTTAACTTTTTTACACTATTTTTTAGCTCCAGTGCGGCACTTAAACATGTAATTATTTAATCACTCATATAACACACTGTATCACTGATGTAAAACTAATGGACATCCTACTAAAGCGGTGTTCCCATGATAGACTTTGATGAAATATCGCTACAATATGCCATCAAAGTCTGATAGTTGCAAGTCCCACCTCTGAGACCCTCACCTATCTCAGGAACAGGCCCCCGAAAGTCTCAGCTCAGACTAGAGAACTGGTCACGCTTGTGCATGACTCTCCATTCTGTTCTATGGGAGTTCCCAGTACCAGTTGGGGTGTTCAGCCGTACTCCAGAACTCCCATAGAACAGAATGGAGAGTTGTGCACGGGCAGGACTGACTCTCCATACTGAGCTGACGCGTATTGATCTGAATACAATCCATTAGTGACTGCCTTAAAAAGGCATATAGGCAGCCACTAAGGGGTTACACATGTACACAGTGTGTGTATATATATATACAGTGTACACACATTGCAGACACACATATGCATATTTAAGTCACACACATGCATTTGTACACTTACTTTTGTTAAGTCTATCTGCATCTCTCATGCAGACTTGTGTAAAAGTTTCAGGCTGCAGGTTACACAGAAGGCAGGCTGAGACTCCATTACAAGCTCTCAGCCCAGCACCAGGGACACCCCCTCCCCTCTGTCCCGACCTCCATACAGAGTGTGAAGCAGAGCACAGTGATGAGCTGCAGAAGATCGTCCTGAGGGAGAAGACAGAGGAAGGAGCGGGCCACGAAGGGAGCAGCACACAGTGAAGCTATTGTGGAGCAGAGGGGACCTGGCTTAACCTTCCTCCTGGAGAGCAGATAAGCGTTGCTTAAATCACTCGTCCTGCTGCAGTACCTTCAGGACTGAAGCATCAGTCGTCACCAGCCTGGCTGCTCATTGGCTGACTGTGTGAGTGACGTCTGATACAAAACACAGCGTGCCGACACTTCTCTTTTACCCCCGCAGGCTCCTTACATGAGCCGGACTCAGGGCCTACCGGAGGATTCTCCCCTCCTCCAGTGGGCCAGTCCGACGCTGGTGGTGGGCGTGGATGATGACCATAGACAATGAATAAGGGAGCAGCACCGGCAGACTCCGAGTCTAGCGAATTGTATGAGAACTCTGCCCTAGGTAACAGGCTGGGCCAGTCATCCTGACGTGCAGAAACGAAGTGGCGCAGATAGCTGCCCAGAATCTGATTAACCCTCTCCACTTGTCCATTAGACTGGGGGTGGTTCGCAGAGGAGAAGTCCAATTGCACTTGTAGCTGGTTGCAGAGGGAGCGCCAGAACTTTGAAACAAATTGGACCCCCCAGTCCGAAACTATGTGCCGAGGAAGCCCATGGAGCTGGAAAATGTGTAGGCTGGCGAGACAGGGAACAAGGGTAGACCCGGCAGGGGGACACAGTGAGACATTTTTGAGACCACCCAGACACGGTATTACCGGAGGAAGGTGGGAGGTCAGTAATAAAGTCCATAGCCACGTGGGTCCAAGGACAGTTGGGAATCGGCAGTGGCTGCAGCAGGCCTGCTGGTTTGAGATGAGGTGGCTTGTTATGGGCATAAGCAGGGCAAGATTCCACGAGTTCGCGAACGTCGTTAGCCAGACCGGGCCACCAATAAAATCGGGAGATGAGAGTGTGATTTCTGCACCCCCGGGTGTTCAGCCATTCGAGAGAAATGCCCCCAGTTTAGTATCTTCTTCCGTAGAGCTGGTTGTACATATGTTTTGCCCGGAGGAATTCGTTGCAGATCTGTGGGCGCAGCAGAGATTAGTCGTTCAGGAGGAATAATGTGCCATGGGGCTCGTTCGTCTCCTATAACGTCAGAGGCATGGGAGAGAGCATCAGCCTTGACATTCTTCACCGCGGGGCGGAAGTGGATCAGAAAGTCGAACCGGGAAAAGAAGAGCGACCATCGGGCTTGGCGCGGGTTTAGTCGTTGGGCTGTTTGAAGATAAAGGAGGTTCTAGTGTACAGTATAGATGTTGGCGAGCCCCCTCCAGGAGATAGCGCCATTCCTCCAACGCCAATTTGATGGCCAGTAATTCCTGATCCCCAATGGTATAGTTCCTCTCTGCAAGGGAAAAAGTTTTGGAGAAAAACCCGCACGTGAGGGTCTTGCCTTTAGGCCCCTTTTGGGTAAGCACGGCACCAGCCCCCACTGAAGAGGCGTCGACTTCCAAGTGGAATGTTTTTTTTGTACCGGGCCGGGTGAGTGCGCGGGGCAGATGCAAAAGCAGATTTCAGTTTTCGAAAGGCTTCCTCAGCCGCTGGCGGCCAGAGTTTAGGATTACCTCCTTTCTTCGTTAAGGCCACTATTAGGGACATCAGCGAGGAGAAGTGTGGTACGAACTGCCTATAGTAATTGGTGAAGCCCAAGAACCTCTGTACAGCTTGGAGACCCACGGGTTGTGGCCACTGCAGGATGGCAGACAATTTAGCGGGATCCATCTGCAGGACCTTATCAGAAATAATGTAGCCGAGAAATGGGAGGATTTTCTGATAGAACAGGCACTTCTTGAGCTTGGCATAGAGGTGGTTAGCACTTAATCATCTGAGGACCTGACGTACATGGACCAGATGTGACTCTGGATCAGGAGAAAAAAACAGGATATCGTCCAGATAGACGACGACACAGGTTTACAGGAGATCCCTGAATTTGTCGTTGACGAACTCCTGGAAGATCGCCGGAGCATTGCAGAGGCCAAAGGGCATAACCAGGTACTCGAAGTGCCCGTCGTGGGTGTTGAAGGCTGTCTTCCATTCGTCTCCTTCACGAATCCGAATGAGGTTGTAAGCCCCCCCGCGGGTCAAATTTAGAAAATATCTTGGCTCCCCGGAGCCGGTCGAAGAGCTCAGTAATCAAGGGCAAAGGATACCGATTCTTTATGGTAATCTTGTTGAGCCCTCGGTACTCAATGCATGGTCGTAGGGAACCATCCTTCTTCTCTACAAAAAAGAATCTGGCCCCGGCTGGAGAGGAGGACTTACGAATGAAACCCTTCTGAAGGTTTTCTTTGATGTAGGCTGACATGGCCTGTGTCTCGGGTACGGACAGTGGGTAGACCCTACCCCGGGGCGGAGAAGTACCGGGCAGGTCAGTGGGGCAGTCATAAGGGTGATGAGGAGGTAGCGTGTCAGCTTGCTTCTCGGAGAATACATCCACAAATTCTTGGTATGGAGCGGGAAGGCCCACCAAAGGCGTAGACGGTACCGGAGAAGAAGTGGTAAGCCCCGGGTAGGGTGCCACCAAACAGCGAGACAGACACTCTTGCCCCCAACGCAGAACTTCGCCCGTCTTCCAGTCGAGCACAGGAGCATGCCACTGCAGCTATGGGAAGCCTAGTAGAACAGACGAGGAAGACCGAGGTAGTACATAAAACACGAGCCTTTCCCTATGTAGTGCCCCCACTTGAAGGGACAAGGGCTTGGTACAGAACTGAACCAGATCCCGGAGTATCTCCCCACTGACAGAGGAGATGGCTAGAGGTTTCTCTAGGCGGACCACAGGGAGGTTGTATTTAGACACCAAGGCAGCATCCACGAAATTTCCGGCCGAGCCGGAGTCCAAGAAGGCGACAGCTTAAAACTGGACTCCTGACCCGGGCCCGACTAGAATGGGCATAGTCAATTGAGGAGAGGGCTTGCTCTCACCTAGGCACGCCTCTCCCATGTAGCCTAGGTGCGTGCGTTTCCCGGACGTTGAGGATGGAGCTGGCAGGCCCGGCGGAAATGCTCAGGGCTGGCACAATAGAGGCATAGGTTTTCCTCACATCGACGAGACAGCTCCTGCGGGGTCAGGTGAGCTCTGTCCACTTCCATGGCCTCCTCAGCAACAGGCAGGGAAGGTGACTGGGTAGGTGCTGGGTAGCCAGGAACTGCTGCATCATGCTGAGCGATTTGCTGAGATTGTTGAGCCACGATGGTGGTAAGGTCAGCGTCGGTCAGCAGAGGCACGTTGGCGGGATCCATGGCCGGATCTTACTGTCATGGTCAGTGGTAGTGGATCCACTGGACCACCGCGAGCGAATGTGTGGGTCATGCCAGGGAGCAGAATCTAAGCAGGTTCCGGTATTCACCAGAGCCCACCAGGTCGATACCCCTGATGTGACTTGCTTGCGGCAGCAGCTGAGGTGTAGCGTGGCACATAATCGTAAGACAAGAACATAGTCGGGGACAGGCGGTAAGGTCGAGACAGGCGGTAATGTTTTGTGGTCGAGGGATAGAGGCTAATGGTTTGGTACACGGTATAACAGGCGAGGCTCAAGGAACGCTTTCTCTAAAGGCACAATATGGCACTAAAGATCCGGCACCGGGAAGAGGAAGTGGCAGGCTTAAATAGGGGCAGCGACCGGCAATAGGAAATTACCGGTGCGCTGGCCCTTTAATTTTGACAGTGTCGGTGTGCGTGCACCCTAGAAGGTGGGGATGCGCACACCGGGAAGCAGAGCGGCGCCACTCGCTAGCGGGGCACAGATGCGCCCGCAACCCGGGGTGGCGGTCGTGGGGGCACCCGTGACAATACCAAAACATAATGAAAACACTACATGTCTGGTATTCGCAGATTTGTATCAAGCCATAGAATACAGAAAACACATAATTACCGATACCGAAGATTGAATGACATAAAAACAAAATACCGCAAACATGAAGCAAATACTTTTTTCACATTTTGCCTCACAATTTTTTTGCAGCTTCCCAGTATATTCTATGGTAATATGAATAACACCATTAGAAAGTACATCTTGTCACGCAAAATAAAAGCCCTCATAAGTCTATGTAGGAGGAAAAATAAAAATGTTATGGCTCTGGGAAGGCGAGGAGGAAAAACGGACGTGACAACAAAAGAATTGGCCGCGGTGGGAAGGGGTTAACCTATGAATCAGCTTTGATGCAAACCCTTCCGTTGCAGCTTTGGCTGTATGTTTAGGTTCGTGGTCTTGTTGGAACCTATGCCCCAGTCTCAAGTCTTTTGCAGCCTCTAATAGGTTTTCCTCCCGGATTGCCCTGTATTTGGCTCCATTTATCTTCCCATCAACTCTGAGCAGCTTCTCAGTCCCCTAAAGCAAAGCATCTCCACAACATGATGCTGCCACCACCATGCTTCATTGTGGGGATGGTGTGTTCAGGGTGATGTGCAGTGTTTCTTTCCTCCACACATGGTGTTTGGCATTTAGGTCTCATCTGACCAGAGCACCTTCTTTCACATTCTTACTGTATCCCCTACATTGCTTTTTGCAAACTGTAAACAGTACTTATGGCTTGCTTTCAAAAAGGGCCTTCTTCTTGCCACTCTTCCATAAAGGCTGGATTTGTGGGGTACACAACTAATAGTTAACCTGTGGACAGATTCTCCCACCTGAGCTATAGATCTCTGTAGCGCCTCCAGTGACCCTGGCCCTTTTGGCTGCTTCTCTAATTAGTGCTCTCCCTGTCTGGGCTGTCAGTTTAGGTGGACGGCCATGTCCTGGTAGGTTAGCGGTTGTGCCATACTCCTTTATGGATGATGAATTGATCAGTGCTCTGTGAGATTTTCAGAACTTGGGCTATTTTTTACAGACCTAGCCCTGCAATACACTTTGCCACTACTGTACCTGAAATGTCAGGTGTGTTTCTTGATTTTCATGATGCTGTTTATTCACTAATATTCTCTAACAAACCTCTGAGGCCTTCACAAAGCAGCTGTAGTTGTACTGAGAATAAATTGCATGCAGATGTGATCTATTTACTAATTAAGTGACTTCTAAAGGCAATTGTTCACATTGTGATTGTATTTAGGGATATCAGAGTACAGTGGACTGAATACATATGCACACCACACTTTTCAGTTTTTTAATTTGCAAAAATGTGAAAAAGCATGTATTATTTTCTTTACACTGCACTAATACTTGCTACTTTGTGTTGCTCTATCACATAGAATACCAATACATTTAGGGCTTGGTTCACATCTGTGTCAGAGGTTCCGTTCGTAACTTCCAGCGCAGAGGTGAAAACGGATTACCGCGGCGCCCGATGGACCCCAATGATTACAGTGGGTCAGGTTTCCACCGTGTTGTCCGTCGTTGAGATGGAAAAAATAGCACTATCCTCGACAGAACATGCGACTGAGGTTCCAAATAGAACTCAGGCCTATGTTTGTGGCTGTAACGTTTAAAAATAAGGAACAGTTCAAGGGGTAGGAAGACTTTTGCAGCCCACTGTTTGTCTTTGGTACCTTTTTCATGACCTAAAGTCATGTATCCTTTTTTTAACATCTGGAAGATGCAGGTTGCTGTGATTTTTCAAGTTGTCCAAAAATGAAGACGTCACAGTATAAGTGTATGGCAATGGAAAACGTACCCACGTTTGTATTTGCCAATCACACTGTAGGGAAAAACAGGTGACAATCTGCTTGCAGGGAGCCCAGGAGAGGTAAGCTGTGTCAACCTTTCCTTTTTTTGGTGGTGGTGCTGTATGGCGGCCGTTGCTGCTGTGATGCTGTGCTTGTGGTGTGGTGCAGCCCAGAGCCAGGGGGGCTAGGTCTGGCAGCAGTGGGGCTGTTGGGCCACTGGGCTGTGCCCCACATCTGTGCGGCTTTTGCTGCATCGGTTGCCGCCATGCAGTGCTGCCCCCATTTAGTGTAGGGACCCACTTTATAGAGGGCCTATACCGTTTGATCAAAAAGTATACTAAGAACCTTCTGTTAATTTTTGTAAAGTTTTGCTGAGAAGCATTAGATCAACGTATAGTGTGAGGATGTGCGGTCCATGCCTCTCCTTCCCAGATTTGAATACAAGCAATAGAGAGGCTAGTTTTAAAAAAAAAAAGACAAAAAAGCAAATATGGAGTCAAACTTATGCTCAAAACAATGGACGTCCGGGATGCGTTCAGCAAACACGTTATAATGTCCACGTTGTGCAATATGGCTCAACGTGATGTGAGCCGAGCCTTATACTACTTGATTTCGGGCACAGTCACAATTTCCTGGAGATATTATGATACAATGGGTAGTTCAGTTATCACTATGCACAGGATCTGAGATCCGGATGAATGAGAAGGGTTTAGGTGGAACAGCTGGGAGATGATTGTTTTGTGGATTAGGAACCTCCATTTCTGTGCAGCAGATGTTGGTGATTTCACAGCAATGATTCGGGTTGGTCTCTGGGTATTGCAATTAGATGGACAGAGGAGAGTATCACCAGCAGTTGCTTGCTTTCAATGCTCTGTGCACGGTTTGTTGCATCTTCGCTCTGACTTCCATAAAAGCTATTGTATGTCTCCTCCACGTCGGCGCCATGCACCTATCATCAGAAGTGGCAACGTCTGGGAGATACCTGCAGAAGACTACATCAGTGAGTGCTAATGTGACATAGCCTAGATTGCATTGTGTATGAGAGCTCATCACTGGGTCCTAGTCTTTTATATGTTACACAAACTGTTTAAAACCTATTATAATTTGCAAAGCTTAAGTCCCGAGTTGAATTTTCCGTCTTTTAATTTCCACCGTTTGTGAAGACTAGAATGCCACTTTAATATCCAAATATAGTTATTCTTTGTCAAATGTTATGCAATTTTCAATACACCTTCCGTGCCGATTGCATATGATATTCAACATCTCTGCTTGCAGTCAATCGAAACCTTCTTTGTTTACTCCCAGGGGAAAACAATCTGTCCTGGTCATGTACACAGCTTGTTACAGTCCAGTTACCAGAGTGGTGGTATAACTAGTTGTTTATCTGTGTCCATCGCATGACCAGGACAGATTTATATCTCCTATAAGGGCATATAGAGGGTGCAGTGGTAGCAATCGCTGGAGTCAGAGGAAGCCCAAAGGGTTCTTTACAACATAGGGAAAATACCAGTATTATAAGTGGTACATTGTTTGGTGGGGGGCCTCGTAGATTTTTCACGGGGGCCCAGAAGCTGTATGTTACGCCTCTGATTCCCCAGGAATAAACCATGAAAGTTCCTATTGAATGACAGTAAGCAGAGATCTTGAAAATCATGAGGAATCATACAGAAATTAAATTGGGATATTTATTTATACAATTTTTTCTTTTATTTGTTATAGAAAGATTAAAGGAGAGTTTCCACCATAGACTTTTATGGCATATTCATAGATATGTCATCAAAGTCTGATAGGTCCCATCTCTGAGACACACACCTATCTCTTATGCTATCTATCATACATGAAAAAACTTTGAGACTCTCGGTTCACATATTTTGATCAAAAGATGTTTAAGCTGCCCACGACTTTCAACGCGATCTCAAAATCGGGCAGTCCTATCCTATCTTTACCTCTCAATCGAGCCAATCAGGCCTCCCACCGGGTCAACCGACCTCCATTATTCAGAGAGAAAAAATAAAAAACACCCAACCTGCAAAGCTGCCCTTCTTATGACAGCCTGTGAGAGTGGGCGGGGACAGAAACCCAAAATGGAAGCACCCCTTCCCTCCCATATAGGTAAAATCAATGTACACCAAGTATAACGTATGTTTCTGCACACAAAAACTTTTTCAGAAATGTTTTTGTGTGCAGAAACATACGTTATACTTGGTGTACATTGATTTTAACCTATATGGGAAGGAAGGGGTGCTTCCATTTTGGGTTTCTGTCCCCGCCCACTCTCACAGGCTGTCATAAGAAGGGCAGCTTGCAGGTTGGGTGTTTTTTATTTTTTCTCTCTGAATAATGGAGGTCGGTTGACCCAGCGAGAGGCCTGATTGGCTCGATTGAGAGGTAAAGATAGGATAGGACTGCCCGATTTTGAGATCACGTTGAAAGTCGTGGGCAGCTTAAACATCTTTTGATCAAAATATGTGAACCGAGAGTCTCAAGACACACCTATCTCAGCTCAGAATGGAGAGCTGGTTTTGTTTGCACACAAATCTCCATTCTGTTCTGTGGGAGATTGAAGTACAGATGAGGGGGTGGGTGTGTGACTGTACTTGGAACTCCCATAACAACAGAATGGAGAGTTGTGCACAAGCGCCACCGTCTCCCTTTTTTGAGCAGGCATCTTTTGTGGCTCTTTCCTGAGATAAGTGGATTTTCCAGAGGTATCAGACTTTCACCATATCCTATCAATATACCATCAAAGTATTCAGATGTGCCACAGTTTTACAGATGTTTCAGTGAGCTCCACCTGTTCTTGCTGTGGAAATGTGGCTATTGCTGTGTGGTTCTGGCAAAATGAAAAATGCCAATAATATATCCCCTTTTAGGATAATTTAACACGTTGAACTTTAAAAAAAAAAAAAAAAAAACTTGTAAAAACGCTTCTAAAAACCCATGTGTTCTTTCAAGCGTTTGTTTTCTTGGCAAAAACTGCACTGGCCGGATTTTAGCTGGAAGTCAATAGGCAAATATAAAAATCACTACAGATGTTGCTTTTTTCTTTGTAGCTTTTCTTTTTACTTTGGGTAGAAGAAAAAGAGGTGACCCAGCGTCCCTTTAAAATCTTCAAAGTCTTTACTAAGGAAAGCAAAAATCCACCAGGACACAACAGGACATAGAAAAACAAAGCGCTTACGGACGGATTACTATGAATAAGGGCTGAACGCGCGTTAGAGCCTTGTTTTTCTATCTCCTGTTGTGTCCTGGTGGATTTTTGCTTTCCTTAGTAAAGACTTTGAAGATTTTAAAGGGACGCTGCATCACCGCTTTTTCTTCTACTATTGCCTCCATGTGCTAAGGCTCGCATATCGATCCGTGCATCCTTGATTACACTGGCGGGTGAGTTGGACTATCTTCTTTCCTTTTTACTTTGGATGGTTTTTTTTCTGCACCAAAAAAATCCTGCATGTGTGCTTGTATGTCGTGGGGTTTTTAAAATACATTTTTGAAGCATTTTTCCCACACTGCAAATCATAGAAGAAATCACATGATCTGTAATAGGAAAAATGCACCTATAAAAAAAAATAGGCTACAAAGCTTCATTTACCAATTCACATTTTCTTTTTTTTTTTTTTTTTGCAAAATGGTTACAAATATTGCATGAAAAAGCACAAGGCTTAAACAGAAAAAAAGCCTGCAGCTTTTGCAGCATTTTCAGCCCACAATGAATTTCTGCATTTCTTCATTTCATTCTTATTACACTTTTTAGCAGGGTGGTTTTCACTTTTTATTATTCTTAAGTGATTTACCTCAAAACCCGTATCAATATGTGGCATACTAGTGTTAGATATTCGGACACCTTCATGTTTCAAATATGCTTCAATTACACATCAGAAAGTCATTAATCATAGCATTCACATTACAGTAGGTCATAAAGCATTGCATGCTGCCATGAAGTATCACGCCAAAGCAATCTGTCCTCCCTGGCCTACATTTATTCTGCAGGTTACTCAAGGTCTGGTATAAGCCGTGCTGTTAAAATGTCATTCAATTGGTTTTCTCACCATGCAGTTTCACAGAGCCAGCTTTAGGTTCACACTTCCTGGTCAGGCTGCGAGCGGGTCTATAGCAGTCATTGACATATCAGCTCTGCTATTGCTAGCTATTCCTGTTACAGTGACTGCAGGAGATTTATAAATCATAATACACAAGGCTACAAAGTTATAAAGTTAGATAAACAAATTCCGTTGATAAAATTAAGACTCACCATGAACTGACTGACGGCAGCTAGGATCACTCAGATTCAAGATATAGGAGAAAGAGGTTGGGAGAGGTGGTCTGTAACCAGAGAAACGTGTATACACTAGCAGTTGATAAAATCTTCTTTATCTCCTAAACAAAACAAAATCAAAACAGCAATGTATTTGGTAATATTCTTCATTAACCTTTCCCTACATTTTAAGAGCAAATCATTGTGGTGACAAAACCCTTTAATGGTGATGTGGCCATTTTAGCTGCAATATTTTTTTTTTTTTTACTTTTTTTCAGTGCCCTTACCTTTCTTTGCGGATAACATTGTACTTACACAGTGGTGCTTGAAAGGGTGTTAACCTTTTATAATTTTCATTATTTTACCTAAATTTGACCTAAAACGAATTCATATTTACATAAAATTCTTAAAGGTCGCTAAAAAGACAAAACTTTTAGACATGGTCCTTTATTTATTGAGGAAAATGATCCAATATCACATATCTGTTGGTGGCAAAACTATGTGAACCTTTGCTTTCAGTATTTGCTATGACTCTCTTATGCAGCAGCAACCACATCTAATCTTTTCCGCTAATTGTTGATTAGTTTGGACTTTGGAAATTTTAGCCCATTCCTATTTACAAAGTAGCTTCAGCTCTATTATGTTGGTGGTCTCCTCCCAGAACTACTCGCTTCAGGTCCTTCCTCAGCATTTCTATTGGATTAAGGTCAGGACTTTGGTTTCATTCCAAAACCTTAATGTGATACTTCTTAACCCTTCTTTGGTAGAACAATTTAGTGCTTAAAGGGGATTTGCCGAGAGAAAGTTTCTTACCTCTCTCGTTAGCCCAGGCAGAATGTCAACACATCACGCCGAGTCATGAAGCTGCACGGGAGAGAGGGAGAGGGGAGTGGGGAGGGAGGAATCCAAGGGCGCGTCTCAAAACTGAAGTGAACTCATAAACAGTACAACAGTGGATTCAATACAGCAAGACACAGCCTCAGACTGCACTGTCAGGAGAAACCTTATCTGCTAAGAAGCTAATGTAATGTAAACAAATCACGGAGCTGACAGAGACGCACACACACAGCCAGAGCACAGAGCCCTGCATAAGGGATCCTGTGACATGTTCACTCAAATAATCAAACTATAACTTGTGAATTCTGTATACAAAAGAGAACACCTATTCTACACAGCAAGCTTCTTCATGTTCTCTGTCATCAGATAAAGCAGGGATCTACTCAGATAATCACATTACAACTAGTGGATTCTGTATACAAAACACAACATATTTCTATCCGGTGCCTTGAAAGCTTCTTCATCAGATAAAGCAGGGATCTAATAACACTACAGCTAGTTATTCTGTATACAAAAGAAAACATATTGCTACCCAGTGCCTTAAAAGACCATTCATTCTGCCTGTCATCAGATAAGAAGTGATTCACGCAAGCGCGGCCTTTCAGCTCCTGGGTCGTGACTAGGGGAAGCTTTGAGGTAACCAAGGGGGACGGAGTAATGCTGTAGCTCTCAGAGTTTTCACTTTTTTTAATCACATATATTTAGAAAAGTGATTAAATACCCATTTTGGAGGTTCCCACGTCAACATTACATGGTGGCAAAACCTCTTTAAGGTCATTGTCTTGCTGACCCACTGTCCAAACAGAACTGCTCTCATTTAAACCAAAAATATTTATTTTTGGATTAATCTGTCCACAAAGCATTGTTCCGAAAGCCTTCTGGCTTGTCCAGGTCGAGACAGACTATACCATACATGGACAGCAATGTTCTTTTTGGAGAGCACACCATTGTTGTTCAATGTCCTCCGGATCATGGGTTCATCATCATTAATGTGAGAAAGCCCTTTAGTTGCTTTGAGGTTACCTTTGGGTTCCTTTATAGCAGTGTTTCTAAACTCCAGTCCTCAAGACCCACCAACAAGTCATGTTTTCAGGATTTCCCACAGAATGCATGGACAATAATGATATCACCTGTGCAATGCTGAGGAAATCCTGAAAACTTGACCTGTTGGTGGGTCTTGAGGACTGGAGTTGAGAAACACTGTTTTATAACATTATGGATTATTATATGCTTTGCTCTTGCTGTGATATTTGTTGGTCGACCCTACACTAGGAGGGCAATAGTGGTCTAAAATGTCCTCTATTTGTAGACAATCTGCCTGACTGTGGAGTCCAAACTCTTTAGAAATAGTTATATTTTTCAGCCTGAAGAGCATCAACATTTCCTCTTCTGAGGTCCTCAGAAATTTCCTTTGTTTATGCCACGATACACTTCCACCAACGTGTGTTGTGAAGATTAGACTTTGAGGCTCTTATTTGAGACTCTAATTAGCTTTTATTTGGAACACAGGTGAAATCTATGTGAATTAAAAAAATTGATAGAAAATACACAGTGAAGTTCATACAATATTTATTTTCGATGGTCGTTTTTTTGCTGTAAAAAAACTTAGATGAAGACAGCGCACATAGGACCAGCCAAAATATAAGAGCCTAACAGGTTAATTCGATCCAAAAAATGATTAAAAACCATGGAAGCATATATGGAGGGACATGTGTCAAAAGAGAAACAGCCCAATCTTGTCTTAGTCGTAGGCTACGACTAAGGGCACTGCGTGCCTGAAACGCGTTAGACCTTTCAAGATTGGGCTGTTTACCAACGTGTTTACCAATTGCTGCTGGAGCAAAGGACGTGTGCCTGGGACTTTTCCTGCAAAATAGGTGAGCTGACTCTACATATATTTCTTCTACGTGTTCAAAAAACTTAGAACATGTTCATTCTTTTGTTGTATTCCATGTGGAAATTTTCTATTTATGGGGATGGCTAAAAACGTATAAAGCCCAAAAAAATTTTGATGAGTTTTTTTAAATGGATCCACATTCAAAACCATAAAAAAAGATGGGTTTTCAAAGCAGAAATCCGCGATTCAATTTTTATTGTCTGTGGCTTTCCTATCATTTGCGTCAAAAACTCATGCATTTAAAAAAACACATAAAAAGCGCATTAAATTTTGTTTAATTAAAAAATGCACACATTTTTTTATTCCTTGTGTTTTTGATGCAGTTGAAAAATTCAACTTGTCTACCTACCTTAAAGGTTCCAATACTTTTGTCACTCATAGATATGTCACATTGGATCGTCTTCCCTAATAAACCAAAAATGACCAAGTTATATTTTTTTAGTGAATTTTTTTTTTGGTCTGGTTCTCTTTATCTACTTTTAGGCTTCAAACGTTCAGCTTTTTAGATGCAGTTTATGAAGCCAAAACCATGAATGTTTTTTTTTTAAACAAAAAGTTTAAATCTTTCCCTATTTTCCTCCAAATTTTGTTGCATCCCGTATTTTGGCTTCAAAAACGGCATCTGAAAAGCTGAATGTTTGAACACAGCGTTAGGATCTATATGAAAATCAGATATAGTTAGGTCAAATTTATGCAGAAATATAAAAAAATTCTGAAGCACCACCACCGTATAGCTATACTTAGTTACATGAATGATTCATATATAAACATGGCTATATTTATAAGCAGGTAGATCTGTATCCTTAGGCCTTGTTCACACGGCTTATTTTGCTTTTGGGGTTCGCCGTACCCCGCCGGATTTCGCTGCATCGGCCCAACCGTCCCCGTATTCGGTAATCCACTGCCTTAAAGAGAACAGTGGAAACCCCGCTCCTCCCGCTCGGGAACCGCCGGGGGGGGAGAAAGTGACTTCACATTTTCCCGGCGCAATACCGCCGGATGAGTAAGTCTATGGGGCCGGGGAGCGGCGCCCCCGTCCCGCCCCTTATTCACGGCGGATTTGTGAGCCGGATTGCGCTCCCAAATCCGTCGGGAATAAGCCGTGTGAACACGGCCTTATAGTGAGTATATATTGACTGTTTTTATTTATTGCTACTTTTTTATTTTTGTGATAATGAAATGCATGTTTACAAATGTTATACTTTGGTTCTTTGTAATTTCAGTATTATGGTAGACTGTTTTACGTTTGATAAGTGTATTGTAATATGTATAGTATGTATGCTGTCTTAGTTCTAACCTTTTACATGTTCCTTTTCCATAGATGGAGCTCACAGAGGTTGTCCACTAGCGTCGTGCAATACTGGCGGTGAGCCTCAATTTGGTGTCCCTCGCTCTCTCCACCACGGCCCTTCTTAGTAGTTACTGGTGTGAGGGCACACAGAAAGTTCCTAAACCTCTTTGTGGAAATGGAAAGGCCACTAAATGTATAGTGGTTCCCATAGCCGTGGAGAGCATTAATGCCTCGGGTCAAGACGTGGTACATTACAGCTGGGAGACTGGAGATGACCGCTTCGCTTTCCGCTATTTCCACACTGGAATCTGGTATTCTTGTGAGGAAAACATCTTGGGGGCAGGTAAGAGACAAGCTATGTTTTTGTGTTAAAAAAAAGATAATTTTAGGGAGTAAAACAAATGGCCACAGACATAACAAAGTTAAGCAACATAGTGGTGGCTGTCCAAAGTGATGCCATAGGAACCCTCAGGATTGGACAGCACCAGCTTCCCCACTGCCCTAGATGCACCTATATGGGTATGTTGGATCAATGGTAACTACACTCGTAAGCAAGTCTACACTATCATCATGGAGCAGGGCTATCATGTGTTTAATGATGTCTACTAATATAAGATTTACCCAACTTGGCCATCACTTTTATGGTTTCCACAACCATAATATATGTAACATATTATGTTTCAGGGCTATGCCGTCCAGTATCTACTTCTAGGCTTTATATCTTGGACAAAAATGCGTGGTCTACCACTATTAAACAACCACAAATTAAAAAACAATCAACAACCTATGCCTTATATTCTCCTAGAGCTCTGCTGAGGTATATATGATGGAACCTTTTCCCATGATATCCCGACATATACTGTTGATGTAGCTGTTATGGGGCCTCATGTGTGTGAGCGGATATAGGAGAGGGTGGACTCTGATCCAAAACTTTTAATACAGAGACCAAAAATTTAGTCGTAAAGTTGACAAATATCCCAATTAGGGGTCGTGAATGATTAATGTTTAAAAAAATATATAAATTAATACTTATGCAGCCAAATAAAACATCTAAATCCAGTCTGATGGCAATTTAGGGACCAGGGGTAAAATATTCCTTTAAAGCAGATTGGTTCTTGCCTTTTGGGTTCCAAGTCTTGATCAGTAGAGGAATCAAAGCCTAGAAAGTCCCTGTCTCTCTTCCTTCACATCTTTCCCCTCTCTTGATTGACATATGTCTTTTATCACCTGTACTATGTAACTGTTCATACCCTCACAATCAAAGGGCAAATCAGCTCCCAGATTGGTATGAGGGGCAATTAATATATGGAAAAAAAAATGTTCTTCTATCCCCTCTGTGGTGACTGTAGGTTGTACAAGGGGTCGTTGGCAGTGAGAGCTGTTCCTTTCTGACTTTCAGCTTCCCACTTCTTTTATACACAGAATCTGGTAGTAAAGCTGAACAAAATGTTCATTCTGACCCCAGACCTCAGATGAGTGCTGCCCCCTGAATATCGGGCGGCCCGGTATCTTTTGAACTCTAAGCTCTTGTGCTGATATCCTAGCAGGGCTCATTACATCTGTCCTTGCCAGTGAAAGTTAAAGAGGACCCGTGACATCTCCTGACACCTCTGTCTCAGTAAATCCTTGGGTTCCCTATGAAATAACAATCCTGGAGCATCTTCTCTTATATGTAGTTTAGGTCACATTTGCGCTGTTCCTCTGTTATTCCTTCTAGAAATGTATTCCTGAATCAGTCAAATGGGTGTTACCAGTCCAGTTTTCAAAGGGGTGTGTCCTGATATAGACTGTCAGCACTGATTGGACAATGTCAGAATGTACAGGGACACCCCCCCCAATTGGTAACACCCAGCTGACACATTAAGTAATAAACTTCTAGAAAGAAGAAACAGCACAACACAGAGTTATAAGAGAAGCTGTTCCAGCATTGTTATGTCATAGGAAACACAAGGATTCACTAAAATAGAAATATCAGAAGATGTCACCGGTCCTCTTTAATAGGGTTTGACCTCATCATAGAAAGTAACATATTAAAGAGTAGTGACAGATGTCAGTAAGCAAAGTATTAATGGGACGGAATTGACCCTTCTCCTGCAGCAGCTTGACTACAACTACAGTATAGCAGTATAAGGATGGAGCATATACATTCAAGGCAGATGGCGGACAAGGCTCTGTGTGCTTGTGATGCTTGCATTTAATCCATTTCATCAAGTATTAACACAGTCTTTGTACAAGCAAATTGTGCTCTTCTATCTGTAGTCCTACCAAAGGAATATTAAAAAGGCCCTTATAGTGCATATTTACCAGTAGACATAGTTTTTGCATTATTACAACTTTTAGGGTTATTAACCTCGTGTACACAACTGTGTTGCTGCACTAAATGGTATGAAATCATAGTAAAGCATAGATATGTAACATAGCAGCAAATCCTTTAAAGGGGTTTTCCCATCTTATTGATCAGCTTTATACATGTAGGCAAAGAAAAATAGATGCTAAATATAATAATATATATATTATACTGTCTTATGATATTTTTATTCTATTCTAAAGATATTTTTATTTAGTACTATCAGTATGTACATAACAAAATAATATATATAATTATTTTGTTATGTACATACTGATAGTAGTAAATAAAAATATCTTTAGAATAGAATAAAAATATCATAAGACAGTGTTAACATCCAAAGTAAACAGTGCTCAAAAAATACCCCCGCCCCCCACTATGCTCCTGAAATAATCACATACCAATTAGAGGTAAATGACACATAAGACAGGATAACACATTGTGCTCAAATACAACAGTGTGTATCATGTAAAATACCTGACCTGGATAAAAAGATGTGTAAAAGGATGCAAATCCCCAAGGCAGAAGTCGAGAGGGAGAGCGTGACCTCAAAGCATGTTTCGCTTGCCCTATCCCCATGAGCAAGTGCAACAGAAACGTGGGCTGGGGTCACACTTTCATTCTCAGCTCCTGTCTTGGGGATTTGGATACTTTTAAACATCTTTTTATCCAGTTCAGGTATTTTATATTATACGCACACGTTTATATTTGAGCACAATGTATTATCCTGTTTTATGTGTTATTTAACTGGGTTATCTCTAATTTCCAATATGATTATTTCACATGGGATCTTTTTAGAGCGCTTTTTCCTCTGGATGTTGACACCATCTTTTCTGCTGTATAATATTTTTATTGTATTCCAAAAATATTTTTATTGATTGATATAAATTATAATTGTGTGTGTATATATATGTATATATATATATATAATATTATATATATATATATAATATATATATATATATTATATTTGTGTGTATATATGTGTGTGTGTATATATATATATATATATATATTTATATATGTATATATATATTATTTTTTTTAAACAAAAAGACCCTACTGTAAACCATTCCCATGGACCTTAGTTGAAAATCCAAGTTGTACTCCACATGACTCAGATTTTCTTGAGGTCAGGTTTTAAAAACATTGTTTTTACAATGAAATTAGAACATGTTCAATAATTCCTCTTATTCCAGGTAAAAAATGCGTCCCAAACATTTCTATGATGGATCCGTGTCCAAAACCCCATAGAAATGAATGTGACTCATTTTATGACAGTAAATCCAGTGACAAAAAACGATGCAGTTTTAGGATTCTGAATCTGGCGAGTATCTTAATATATGTCTTGTGGCCGCATCCTTACAAGAGAAGATGCTCCAGAATTTTTACTTCATGGAAAACATGAGGATTTACTAGAATAGACCTGGGAGGGGCATAAGATGCCTGATAAGAGGCATTTTACTGTAATTGTGCATGACCGCTGCAGCTTCAGTAGACTTGTGCCATCCTTGTATTATATGTAATATATTTGGTAATATGATCGAGGAGAGAAGCTGAGCTCTGTGATATATAGGGTTATATGATAGAGGAGAGAAGCTGAGGTCTGTGATATATAGGGTTATATGATAGAGGAGAGAAGTTGAGCTCCGAGATATATAGGGTTATATGATAGAGGAGAGAAGCTGGGCTCTGTGATATATAGGTTATATGATAGAGGAGAGGAGCTGAGCTCTGTGATATATAGGGTTATATGATAGAGGAGAGAAGCTGAGCTCTGTGATATATAGCGTTATATGATAGAGGGAGAGAAGCTGGGCTCTGATATATAGGGTTATATGATAGAGGAAGAGAAGCTGAGCTCTGTAATATATAGGGTTATATGATAGAGGGAGAAGCTGAGCTCTGTGATATATAGGGTTATATTATAGAGGAGAGGAGCTGAGCTCTGTGATATATAGGGTTATATCATAGAGCTCAGCTCCTCTCCTCTATAATATAACCCTATATATCACAGAGCTCAGCTCCATCTCCTCGTATCATATAGCCCTTATATCACAGAGCCAGTTCTACTCCTCTATATATAACCCTATATATCACATAGCTCAGCTCCTCTTCCTGTATCATATAGTGGGGTCGGACACTTTTAGCCATCAATTTATAGAAGGATCGTCTTTGGCACTCTATCAGGTAAAATGTGGGTGCAAACCAAAAATTTGTAGTAGTCCTTTATGTAAAAAAGGTTGCACACCAATGTTTCAAATTTTCATTTTGACAAAACTTTATTGAGTAACATAATAATCGTCCGGCTTCATAAAAACAGGGTCAACATATTTCCATCTTATAAATAGTTAGATTCAAATATTTTGTACGTTTCGGTCCCTAAACGGACCTTTTTCAACTGAATCTTTTACAAGTTTTACATCTCTTATTCAGTTCTTTGTTATTTTATAACACCTGCAACATGTTGTCATATGGCGTGGATTCGGTTGATAAAGGGACCGAAACGTACAAAACATTTGAATCTAACTATTTATAAGATGGAAATATGTTGACCCTGTTTTTATGAAGCCGGACGATTATTATGTTACTCAATAAAGTTTTGTCAAAATGAAAATTTGAAACATTGGTGTGCAACCTTTTTTACATAAAGGACTTTTAGCCATCAAACAGAAGACTCTTGACAGTGTGTCAGCATTGCCCTGTAGTTTTCCAGAAATATGTTCCACGGAAAAGCTATAATTCTGTAATGTCAAGAACCACCTTGTGACTCTTGCATTTTTTTCTTTTGCCTGGGACATCCAGGTTAGTGGCGAATGGTCAGTGATTAGCCTAAAGTGTCTTCCCAGTAGGTAGTACTTGAGGGACTCGAGGGCCCACTTGATGGCCAAGCACTCCCGCTCAACAATACTATAGTTACGCTCAGCCGGCGTGAGCTTTCTGCTTAGATATGTGACAGGGTACTCTTCTCCATCCACCTCCTGGGAAAGTACTGCACCTAGTCCAACGTCAGACGCATCGGTCTGCACAATAGACTCCTCTTTAAAGTTAGGGGTGACTAGAACTGTTTGTTTACACAGGGACATTTTTAACGTTTGAAACACCCGTTCTGCCTCTGGGCTCCAGGTAACCATAACTGATTTACTATGCTTTGTCAGGTCTGTGAGAGGAGCGGCTATTCTAGTGAAATTCGGAATGAACCTCCGATAATACCCTACAATACCTAAAAAAGCCCTTAATTGCTTCTTTGTTGTAGGTTGTGGCTACTTTATTGACTTGCGGTTTTATGACACCCCTACCAATTACAGATCTAAGGCACACTTTTTTGGATTTGCTGTAAGAGAATTAAGCACAGCCTGTACCTTGGATAGATAGCTGTCCCAGTCCTCACTGAATATGATTATATCATCGAGATACGCTGATGCATAATGCTGATGGGGCTTGAGAAGTATATCCATTAATCTCTGGGTTGCATGGGGCTCCAGCAACCTTCCAAACGGTAAGCAGACATACTGAAACAGACCATCTGGAGTGGTAAAAGCGGTCTTTTCTTTGGCCCTTTTGGTAAGGGGAACCTGCCAATAACCTTTAGTAAGGTCAAGAGTAGAGAAGTATCTGGCCTAACCTAGCCTCTCAATCAACTCATCCACTCTTGGCATTGGGTATGCATCAAACTTCGAGACCCCATTTAGCTTCCTGAAGTCATTACAGAAGCGTAATGAACCATCAGGCTTTGGTATCAGCACAATAGGGCTGAACCACTCACTTCTTGACTCCTCAATTACTCAGAGGTCCACATTTTCTTGACCTCCTCCGATATGGCCCGTCTATGAGCTTCTGGGACCCGGTACGGTTTCAGATGAACCTTACTCCCGGTTCGGTGACAATGTCATGCTCTATAACGTTCATGCGCCCTGGTAACTCAGAGAACACATCCCTATTCCCTAGTTCTCTGAATACACATCTCCATGCCCGTTATTTCATGTCCCTGAGGAAGGCCTTAACAGGCCAAAACGTTGGACTTTTCTGTGGGCACAGCTTCTCCACTATAAGCGTTTAATGTATATAAATGGACAGCTGATGACCTATTCTTTGTATTCTTGTGTGAATTAACTAATAAACCTCACTCAACTGTACCTAAGGAGTGCCGTGGACTTTCTATACATATTTCTCTGAATGAATTCGAGGGTCTCCTGTTTCTGGGACTTGGACAGGGACTCTGATATACGCACCTCTGAAACAACACTCTGGGGGGTACTTACAGCTGTCAGGGTCTCCCTATCTTTCCACGGTTTAATTAAATTTACATGATAAAGCTGTTCGGATTTTCTTTTGCCCAGCTGATAGACTTTATAATTTACTTCCCCAACCTTTTCAATCATCTCACAAGGTCCCTGCCATTTAGCTAGAAATTTACTTTCCAAGGTGGGCACTAATACTAGAACCTGATCACCCGGGTTGAAGGTCCTCACCTTGGCAGACCTGTTATACACCCGGCTTTGGGCTTCCTGGGCCTGCTGTAAATGTTCCCTAATGATGGGCATGACTGCAGCGATACGGTCCTGCATAAGGGAAATGTATTCAATAACACTCTTGTAGGGGGTGGACTCGTGCTCCCAGGTCTCTTTGGCTATATCTAGAAGGCCCCGTGGATGTCTGCCATAGATCAGCTCAAATGGGGAGAAACCTGTGTACGACTGCGGAACTTCCCGGACTGAGAACATTAGGTATGGCAGAAGACAGTCCCAGTCCTTCCCATCCTTACTAACCACCTTCTTTAACATGCTCTTTAGTGTCTTATTGAACCTTTCAACCAGGCCATCTGTTTGTGGGTGATATACAGATGTGTGCAGATGTTTGATGTTTAATAACTTGCACAATTCTTTCATAACCCTTGACATAAAACGGGTACCCTGGTCAGTCAAGATCTCTTTTGGTATACCCGTCCGGGAGAACATGTAGAACAGCTCCCTGGCAACACTTTTAGACGAAGTATTCCATAAGGGAACAGCCTCTGGGTACCGGGTGGCATAGTCTAACACCACCAATATGTACTGATGGCCCCTTGCAGACTTCACCAGTGGGCCAACTAGATCCAACGCTATCCTTTCAAAGGGCACCTCTATAATGAGCAATGGCACCAGGGGGCTACTGAAATGGGGCATTGGAGCTGTTAACTGGCACTCGGGGCAGGACTCACAGTACCGCTTTACGTCAGTGTGCACCCCTGGCCAATAAAACCTCTGCAGAATGCGCTCTTTGGTTTTTTCCGTACCCAAATGACCTCCCAACACATGCTTATGGGCGAGGTCTAACACCATTCTCCGATATGGATGGGGTACCACCAATTGTTCCACAACCTCCCCCCGAACTTTGTCAACCTAGTATAACAGCTCTTGATTGACTGCCATGTGTGAAAACACAGTATCGGCCCCGGGGTATTGAAGCACCCCATTTATGACTTTCACATTTTCCCTGGCTTTTACCAAGGTGGGATCTCTGAGTTGAGCAGTCCCAAAATTATCTCGCGAGACCTCTAAGTCCAGCACCGTAGACATTTCCTCATGTTCCTCAGTTTCACCTGCCAGAACAGTTAGGGGAAATTATCACCATTCTCTGGGGTCACCCCTACTGCTGGAACCATGGAATCAGGGTCAAATGTTCTGGGTACACATGGTATACATTAACCTCATTATCAACATTTACCGTAGCTGTGACATGTTTCTGCCACAAGTCCCAAAATAGGGGGAAGTCTCTCCCTAGGATCACCGTATGTATGAGGGTCCTAACCAAGCCCACCTCATGTGAGGCAACACCACAAGGAGTCTCGAGCTTGACTAGGGCAGTTGGGTACTTTGTGTCCCCATGGATGCACAGGACCCCTAAAACGCGTCCAGTGAGTGATGTTGGGTCGATCAGACAGGTGTGCACCAGTGTGACTAGACTCCCTGAGTCCAGCAGAGCCGTTACCGGATAGTCATTAACCTTTAGGTGACACAGCTGCCAATCAGTCTCTGGCTCAGTATCTGCAGAGCACACTGGCCGGGCAAACAACGACCTCCACCTAGCTGTGTCGCACTCCATCGGCTCAATTGTAAGGGGACAGTTCGTGGCAATGTGCCCAGGTCCGTGACACCGCCAGCACAGTATGCGGCCCCGTTCTCCTTGAGACTCTGCCCTGGACCGGATTGTCCATTTGGATCCTTTCCTTCCCAAAGAGTCCCCCTCTGAGCCACCCCTCTTTGGGACACTTCTCAACCCACTTATATATGGGACAGTCTCACCAGATGTTCTGAACGATATGCTGTCCCTGGGAGTGGAGCGTACCGGGGAGGCTTCTTGTAGTAAGTCCTCAATGGCTTTATACCATTCGACCAGTTTAAGAAGTTGCTCAGCATCTTTGGGGTTGCCTTGTCCAACCCAGCGCTGGATCCCAGGAGGCAAGGAACGGATGGACTTGTCCAAGACAACTCTTTCCACTATCTGCGCAGGTGTAGACTCCTCTGGTTGTAGCCATTTTTTCACCAAGTGGATCAGGTCAAACATCTGGGAGCGCGCGGGTAGGTGGTCAGAAAAAGTCCAGTTGTGCACCCACCGGGCTCGCACATTCGTGTTTACCCCCAAGTCAGCCAGGATCTCGCCTTTTAACTTAACATAGTTCTTGACGTCTTGCTCACTGAGTACGAAATACGCCTTTTGCGGTTCCCCCGTTAGGAAAGGTGCCAGCACTTCAGCCCACTGAGCCATCGGTAGCTTTTCTTGCTCTACCACTCTTTCGAAGACCCTTAGGTAGGCCTCAACGTCATCTGTGCGCATCATTTTCTGCAGGGACAACTGTACGGCAGCACGGATGCTGGTAAGCGAGCTTGGCGTTCTCTGAACATTTTGCGCCACCGCCAGGACCTGCTCTTGGAGCTGCTTATTAATGTGTTGCTGTTCCTTTAAGGCGAGATGGTTAGCTTCTATGAGCAGGGCATTGGTTTCTGCCTGGGCCCTCATGGCCTCCTCATGCACCTTCTGCTGGTTCGCTGTCATCAGCTTAAGGCTACTGTTAGCCTGGATAAGCTGTTTTAAGTTCATCCATCCTGGCGGTCTCTGATTGCTGCACAGCTGCAGCTTTTACCCAGGACATAGGTTTTAGCAAAACACTTTCTCACCGCCTGTTGTCCTTAGCAACCATCACAGCAAAGGTCCATTAAACACGTGTATGTCTTTTTAAATGTCTGTCTGCCTGCATCCGAAGCACCATATGTGGAGGGTTAGCATCAACATTCAGGTAGCAGCCAGGGCTTTGGCAGACAGAGAGCCAGGGACACTGCGTAAAAAATCCAGTTCCAGTCGATGCCTGGGTTTATTGTAGTGGCAAACAAAATAACACAGCCTTAATGTCAGACAAAATGTACAAAACAAAATCCTGCTCGGCTGAGCACTAACTAAACGGTAATGGCCCTGACTACACCAGAGACACACTAAGTGCCTCTTGTACAGAGACCAGTATACACAGTAACAGGGCTGCTTACCATGTGGCTTGTAGCATTGCACCACCAGCAGCCATGACAGGCCTGCAGACCCAGGCTTTATAGGCCTGAGCCCCGCCTCACCTGGGGCGTGGGAGTGGCCACCCACCCAGCTCTTTGACCACCTGGACCCGGACACAAGCAGATTGGAACCGCTTCTACTACACAGGTCAGCAGCATAGTGCTACTGACACACAGGACTGTCGGCTCTCCCTTCACCGAGTCCAGGCCACTCGGTGACACGCATCTATCCATGCGCTCCCTATAGTCACATATGAGAGTGTTCTAGGGGAAACGTATCTTCCCTCAATAACGCCGCCTGTCACTGCCTCACAATAGATATTGGGAGACAGACTTCCTTTTAACCCTTTAAATTAAATGTCTTCTTTTAGACACCATTGTTGTTTTTAATCTAAACAAATCTCTTAACCCCTTAACGACCGCCCACTGACTTTTGACGTCGGCTGGTGCGGGTCGTTCGTCTACAGCGACGTCTTCTGCCGTCGCTGTAGACTTCGGGGTTTGCGGTGCCCGTTGCCGCAGCTGCGTTGGGA
Source organism: Phyllomedusa bahiana (assembly GCA_025379985.1). Lineage (NCBI taxonomy): Eukaryota > Metazoa > Chordata > Amphibia > Anura > Hylidae > Phyllomedusa > Phyllomedusa bahiana. The sequence continues at coordinate 40,142 of JAODAL010005262.1, forward strand.
TTGGGGCTGTATTACACAGCCCTGATCCCAAAGCATCTCCAGCGAGCACCGGGGAGCAGAGGAAACCTCCGCAACCCGAAGCTTTAACCCTTTGATTGTGGCAGTGCGTTACCGCAGCGCAATCAAAGGGTTCCCCTGCTCTTTCGGATGATCGGAACGCCCAGTGTCCCAACAGAGTCTGCACAGTCAGCCCTGGGGACCTAGAGTGGCCCCAGAGCTGTCTGTGTACTAAGCCAGTGACCAGGACACACTGTGTGGTGTCCTGATCACTGCCTGTGTCAGACTGACACAGATTATAATGTATTAGCATATATGAATATGCTAATACATTACCAAGTGTAAAAAAAAAATAAATAAAAAAAAATGTAAAAGTTCTCCCTTCAGGGGATTAAAAAAAAAAAAAGTAAAAAAAACATTAAAAGTGTAAAAAAAAAAAAATAATAAAATAAAAATAAATATTTAATAAAAAATAATTGCGCCTAAATTACACACACAAAAAAACCTACACATAATAGGTATCCACGCAACCGTAATAACCCGTAGAATTCATATAACAGGATATTTAGTGTTAAATGTGAATAGTGTAAAAAAAAATTTAAAAACAAACATTTGTTGGTTAGGTAACCGGCTGTTACATGCTGCCGCACACCGTGCCTGAATGTATGAAAGTGTTTTTTATGTGTTCATAAATGGTGTCTAAAGTTCATCGCTCTCGCCTGTGTGTTTGCCACATTATGGAACTTAGGCGCATAAGTAATGTGCCAAACATGTATAAATGTTATAGATAGACTGGAAATAAGAGAAAGTCATTAGAATAGCATGTCGGTGAATAGAAACTATGGCACTCGTCTTGCTTGGTGAACCACAGGTCCCAGCAAGACCTGTGCTGTGCCGGCTCTTGCTGTATGTAGAATAAAGGGTGAGAGCAGCAAAAATAAATTTCAAATTTAGTGTAGTGAAAATTAAAAATCTGAACAACATCATCAGTGGGTTATTTAATGTAAAATTAGTTTTAGATTCTGTTAATTTGAAACACTTTTTATGGGAGATATTTTTATATTTTTGGGAAATTATATATTTTTATATTAATTTTATATGATCACGTTTTTCATTAAATTTAAATAATTAAATTTGATATAGTTTGAAATATAATAAATTACATTTTATTATTGTACTGGTGTAAGTTGAGAAATAATGGACATTTTTTCCCTAACAAGAAATCCAACTCCACTACGACTCCTCAGGCTCAGAGAGACCACGTTGAAATAGGTCTGCCTGTCCGAGCAGTAATGTGTCTAGCTTTGCCGAATCACATTCATATATGTGTCTACTATTATGAGTGTGTTGTGACACGCCTCCAGAACGCTCCCTCATGTTAGGTGCATTAAAAAGTGTCAAGTCTTACAAACAATGTGCCAACTCATTCGTTAGCAGCATTAAACATCGTAGCCGGCTCACTTTGGTGCATTTTACACCAGAAAAGGGTGAAATACCCAATCATACATGTCTCCCATAATGTTGTAAATACTGAATTATTGTTTCCTGTTATTATTATATCCCAAAAAGTTATTGAGATTAAGCCTATTTTAGAGGTGAATTTTAAATATGAGTTGTTATTCATATAATCAAGGAAATTATCAATCTCCGATTGGGGGCTAATCCATACCATCAAAATGTCGTCTATGAAACGACCATAGTAACAAATATAGCCAAAAATTGGATTGTCAATTGAAAAAAATATATCGCTCCTCCCACCAGGCCATGTGTGCACAAATTTGCCAAAGATAGATAATGTAGATAATGTTCCAAATTGAAAGAAAATCAATTGTGAGTCAATAGATATTTGACTACCTCTATAATGAACTCAATGCACCATGTGGTCATGACACAAAATGTCATCTCAACCTTTTCAATTCTTTTCGATGGCCTTTGTTTACGTATAAGAGCAGAGAACATGAAAACCGGAATATCACAGTCAATCAGAACTGATATTATTTTTTTTTCTTATAACTGCAGATGAGAAGTGTCGGAGTTTCTTGGAGTTAACCCCACCAGCTGAAAGAGGTATTTAAAGCGGTGTATGGTGTCATTTGTTGTGGGAACTATATTGTTTAGGAAATGCGAATACTTTACTATGATGGCAAAAAAGACTCTAAGGCTACTTTCCAATGTTCAGCTTTTTAGATGTAGTTTTTGGAGTCAAAACCAGGAATGGCTTGTAAAAGTATTTTCTTTTCTCCAGTTGTTGAATGAGAATAGAATAATAGCATGGTTCCACTCTGTCGCACGTTAAGATGAAACTTTTAATGAAGGATTTATAGCTTTAGGTTCTTCTTCAGGCTATAACAGGAGGACTAATGATAACTGCTTCTAAAAAAAAAAATGTAGATTTATTGCATTGTTCATTAAAGTTGTAAAATTACAGAAAAACATAGAAATTGCTGCTTACATTCCTTATCTTGTCTGTTGAACCTCTATTGGTGTGTGTGCGTACGTTTGTCATCCTGATCTTTCTGCCCTTCTTTGCACACTCTTATATCATATCTTCCTCATGGTTTAGCCACTTTTTGCCCCATCACATGTCCTCTGTCTGTCACATATTGTGAGGGATAGACATGCCTAACAGCTCATTAGTTCTTTTACACATATAGAGATCTACCATAATATCCTTTACACCAGTTCCAACCCCTATCACTAATATAGATATGTGTGAAATCTACTATGTGCATATGGTTAACTGTTTACATTGACTTATGTATGTCAGTATTGTAACCCAACAGAACATATCATATTTACATTGGGTCATGATCGGAGTACACATATTAAGGGAAGACCGAGACTTCATCTTGTTTTAAACCCATTCCTGGTTTTGGCTTCAAAAACTGCATCTAAACAGCCGAACATATGGGCGCAGCCTAAAAAGGAGCATCTGAGGTATTTTACTGATTACACTCATGTGAAATTACCTGGGTGGAATAGTAGGATCTACAGACACTACATCTGGTGTTGTATCAGTGGTAATCTGCAATCTGTGACACACCAGCTGTAGTGAAACTGTAATAAGCACCTGAGGAAGCGCGGCATGTGCCCGTGCGAAACGCATAGTACCTTCGTTCTAATTTCATTTATGCTTTATATTTTATGTCTTTTAATGACTGTTACTTGCTGAAAATAAAACTGATGATTCCCAGTTCCTATTTTGTCAGCTTCAGCTAAAAACTTTACTTGTATTTCGGTTTGCATACCTACTGCTTCTGCGCCACAATAGGTCCGTATTATATACCTTATCCAATTCATTTAGATGAAAACAGGTTACTAGAACGAGTACTGGATACACACTGTAAATAACAATATATGCTTTTTTTTTCACGTTTGCAGTCCCGGACAATGCAGCCCAATCTCCTTGTCTGGATCAACCTTGCGTTACAACAATTAGTATTTTATTTTGTATGAAAAAAGGTGTGGAACCTAAACTTGGCAGACTTGCTTATTAACCTTCACAATGATGCAGGACAGTCCAAATTCCCTATCCAATAAGTACATCTTAGGGTGAGAAAAGTTAAAGCTGGAGGCACTTTATGGCTGAAAATTCACTTTAATTCCAATTTAAAAGATGAGTATAGAAATCAAAGCTATAAGGCAGGGTAAAGCAGCATAGACCTACTGTGTAGAAAGTAGACTCCATCTAGGAAATAAGAGTTTTTCTTTTTTGTTATTTATGCAAACACCGTGACACATAAGGACAGCAGTCTGGAACTGGAGCGGGTACGGCTTGGTTCACACCTGTGTTGGAGGTTCCATTGGAAGCCTTTGTCCTAGAGGTGAAAACGTACATAATCGGATCCATTTAACAACAGACACCAACAGTACCCGACGGACCTAATTGCTTACAATGGGTCCGTTGGGTTTCTGCCGTGGTGTCCGTTGTTTAGATAGGAATCATAGTGCTGCTTGCTGCGCTATTTTTTCAATAATTTGTGACGGAACATGCGACGGAGATGTGAACAAAGCCCAATGCAGTTCTTGAACTATAATATCTTTTAGGCCAGGTTCACACTGCGCTGTGATCCCATTTTGGACCTTTTTTGTGGGTATCTGTTGGGATACCCTTTTCAAGTGTTCTAGTGAACAGCTCCAAAATTGTGGTCCTAGAGCTGGAGATCATGAAGGAAGGGGGTCCACATAGGAACCTGTCAAGAAATGAAAGACAAGTGCCAGCAATGAGCCTGGAGTAACAAGTGTATGGTCATTACATATAACACAGGGTACAGAGACTGCTCTATCTATCCAGTTTGAGGTTCTAAGGCTGGGTTCACACTGCGCTGTCATCCCGTTCAGGACCTCTGTTGGAGGAATACCTGGAAAAGGTGACCTGAAGGATTCTGTCATGGATTCATAGGGATCAACAGTTCAGACATGGTCACTTTTGGGCAACATTTGCTCTGTTTCCTGAACGCAAGCAATTTCTGTGCCGGACAGAACAGCACAATCCACTAAGCTATTTTGTCTGCTCTCTTTCCTGAACATGAGCACTTTCTTTGCCAGAGACACTCACTTACATTTGGGGAACAGAGCAAATGAAGTCCAAAAGTGACTGTTTGCACTGCTGTTTTCTATGGATACATCGCGGGTACATTGAGGTATCCTGGAGGATATCTGCAACAGAGGCCCCGAATGGGATCACGGAACGGTGTGAGCTCAGCCTTACAACCTTAAACTGGATGATAACAACAGTCTGTTATTAGAATATATCGGGCAGTCTCTATAGACTGTGTAACACACTTGCTGCTCCTTGCTGGCACTTCTCATTTCTTGCCAGGTTCCTTTTGTGGGTCACCTTTCCCTCATGTTTACTAGAAGGCCATCTGCAGTTTCTCCTGTAGCTTCTGTGCTACCCACCTGCACCTTTGCCCACTCACTGTATTCTTTCCAAAGAGCCAACTTTTCCCTCTCTATGGCCCGTGCAGTTATCTACATGAACACCAAACGAATGTGTCCCTTGATTAAATGGGCAATACACTACGTGGAAATCCCTAAAGAAGCATTTATGCTATCTATCATACATGAAAAAACTTTGAGATCTCGTTCACATATTTGATTAAAAGATGTATAAGGGTGCCCACGCCTTACAATGTGATCTCAAAATCGTGCTTTCCTATCCTTTCTTTACCTCCTTTGATTGGCTCTAGTTGAAGGTAAGATAGATAGGCTGCCTGCGATTTTTGAGATCACGTTGAAAGACCGTGGGCATGTATTCTTTAAAAACATTTTTTATCAAAATTTTGTGAACGAATGTCCTCAAATTTTCATGGTACCTTGATTAAATGGACACTTCCTTAAGAAAGGAATATGTTTGTTAAAATGAATATTCCCGGAAAATAATTTTATTTACAATTCTTAGCATTTTTTTTCAAATTTTGTCAGTCCTATGCAATTAAAAATTACATTCATAATCGTGTCCTTTTCTAGCCATTATAGTAAAGAGCTAAAACTCCTGCATGGCAGGAGAGACTAATCTCACTTTATTGTAGGTGCTGCTTATCTGTAGGTGGTCACATTGCAAATATTACTTAATGACATAATGATCACTCTATTGTTTTCTGGACACGGATATATAAAGATTAGACTAGACCACAGGGCAATGACGAGAACCATACATTAAAGAATAATGGATTTATATTTTTCTGTACTGGGAGGTTTCTGGCTTTCTTTACATTTATCAGGTTCTGCTGAAAACACCTCTCAGGCCATAATTGGCCTGGAAAAGAACCATCAAGCAATCCTTATCTGTGCTATAGCTGTATATAGTAAAAAAATTAACCACCCATTTAAGAAAGAAAAATTCATATAACAGTTACATATTGTTTGCCAATATGTGGAGAAAAATATCCACATCCATGTGACAGATTTTTCCATCGAAAAAATCCGTTCCAGATCCATGGCAGAACATTTAAGGTGGTATCTTTAGGATATTCACCATGGATCTACAAAGGACTTTGGCCTTAAACGCTTTAATGTTGTCTTCATGTAGCTACTGCGGGGTGCATAGTGAGAGTGGACTGTTTGTTAGGAAAGATTTTGGAAAGAATAAGTGGGTATTGGGTGATGCAGTGTGCTTGTGAGTATACAAGTAAGAGAGCAGTTCAGGAGCTACAGCAAGGCACAAAAATCGTGGAAGAGACTGCAGGTTGACAACCCTTCCTGGTGAACAACTACAGATCTGTGGCAGAAATTTCTGACAAATACCGTATTTGCGGGCTGTACTTTGGGCGTATTGCAGCACAATTATGTCCCAAAATACATCCCACAAATACGCTGTGCAGAGCCATAGCTATAGGGGGTGCAGAGGTAGCGGTCATTACAAGGCCCTGGAGCTTTAGGAGGCCCAAAGGTTCCATGAGGAGATACCAATATTATAAATGGCACATGGTTGGTGGGGGCTCTTTTATGGATTTTGCACTGGGGCCCTGGAGCTTTAAGTCACGCCTCTGACTGTGTGAACTTACCCATAATGTTGGGAAGAAAACACTAACTGACTCTTGTTCTTGTTCTGTTTTTCATACTGGATTTTATTAAACAAACTTACTTTTCTATAAAAATTACACTTTGACCTTGTTGATTTTGCGGGTGTTAGCCATTGAGTTTGACATGCTTGCTGTAAGGATCTATTCACAGCTCAGTTACGGGAATGAAACTAGAAAGAAGCATAATACGGAGTGCAATGTCTGTCCTGTGGCAGACACCCAATGTGCGTAATGGACCCCAATGAGATCCGCTGATTTTTACTGAGGCATCTGTCGAATATGACGAAATCTGTGATGTACAACAAAAAGCTCAATCCAACCAATGAAGATGCACAGTCTCAGACCCCTGGATCCACAGGGTATATTTCAAACCATGGTTATAAAAACAAGAGACAGTATCCAGTTACTGTCTCTTTTTTTCTGTACCCAAGGATTCTATGATCTAGGCTCTAGAAGTAGCCTCCAACACAGATATAACCTGACCCTGACCAAACTACTGTTCTGCTAATCAATAGGACATGTCCTGACCCATGCGTTCTCTATTACAGGCATCCTTTGGCTTTCACTTGGATCGGAACTGGCATACATTACGCTGTTGATCATTAGCTTTGGTCTGCTGCTACTAGAAATATTCTACACTGGAAACCCCGTCTGTGGTCTGAAGCTGAACGCGTTTGCTGCAATGTCCTCAGTGCTTTCAGGTAACATGATTATTTCTATAAGGTGGTAAACAATATATGTAGAGAGACATCCTCAGTCTTGTGTGTCATATCATTCCATTTTTCACATATTGGTTCATATTTTAATACCAGTCCCACCTTTCCCATCTGTAAATGATGTAAAGATAGTTATACCGTCCGCAACACTGAAAGTGTAATACTAAGAAGGAAAAGTCTTAGAGATATAGAAATCACAGCACTGATATGTTAATGATATGCAAATGATAAAGACGAAAGCAAAATATTCAAAACATCTTGATTTCTTCAATATCGTATATGAGCTCCAGAAGCCGGACTACCCGCTCTTACACACCTTGGGGTTATTGATGGTTATCTGTGGACCTGGGTTAGGTCATGCTGAATGAACTTTGGCACATCATTGGCTGCAGGCATCTCCCTTCATTGGTGCCAAAGAATGATGTCCCAGATGTGCTTGATGAGAGACAAATCCAGAGACCACATGGTAGCACATTTAGGCCATACAGGCTGCTCGCAATAGTACACTTTGAGGTAATGGATGAAGCACTGGTTCCACAACCAAATCAATGTGAATCCAAGCTGTTAGTGCAGACTAGAGGGGTCTGACTACCATACTTTGTGCCACACCTCATCATAATCCTGGGAGTAGTACAGGTGTGATGTTCCCTTGCAAAGGCCTCTTCATAGTGTTGCTGATATGGTCTGTAGAGCAGTCTCAGGTTATCATTGCTTCTGAGACGAAAGCAGGGTCTTATTAGTGAATAGGATAGTTCTCCATTTCAGCCTCATTGCTATCTCTCTATGAATATTTGTGATTCTCTGTGGTACAACGACTAGAGGCCAGTCTCCACAAACACCTAAGAAATATATTATATGCACTCTATTATCGTGGAAAGGCACACTAAATAAAATAAAACATAACTTTTATTTAGACCAAATAACATATCGTATAGAACAGCGCTAAGAACGAAATTATGTATAATCAATAAGCTGCAATTGAAAACACATACCCAGGGGAGGTTTATTTAGGGAACACAAGAATAGAGGAATAAAGGGAAGGTTCTCGCCCTGATAGCCCTCAAAAAAATCCTAGTGATACCCTATCCTAATAAACGGGAATATACACGTCCTGATAATGACGGCCCCGACAGGAACCTAGCCCTGGTGTAACTTACCCAAACTTGCCCTCACTGTTATGTTGTGGCATAGGGTAAGAAAGAACAGCCTTACTTTACTGAAGTCCCAACATGTTTTGGCGCCTACCCGAACCTCCTCAGGGGACAATGATTGGTAGGCTGAAAAGATTAAAATAAATATGTAAGTGCTCAAAAAATAAGTAAACAAATGTGCAATTTTGTTAATGTACAAAGGGTTTAAAAAGGGTTTTATATCTCTTACCATAAAGGGTTTAACGTTTAAAGATCCATAAGAAAGGACATATGGTCCCTAGTGTCCCGACACATCTATGGTGTGTTTGTAATGACTACAAATTGGCTCGATTTAAGAAACCCCGCGCTTTCACATTGTCTGAACGGGAAAATGGTCTTGCCAACAGCCAGGAATCACTTCCTCATTTTGTGCCATATCTCACAATAATCCTTTTGGGGGTGACAAGGTTTTGTCCCTTCAGAGGTCTTCTTCAGTGTATCCGCCAAATGTGTTTAGAAGGCAGTCTGGTTTTTCATTGCTTCTGAGACAAAAGCAGGGTCCCTTAAAATTATTGTGAATAGATATCCAATTTCAAACTAAATTGACTTCGGCTTTTTAGACCAAGATAACCTTTGGGGTAGTTTTGGTCAGTGGAAAACCTGGTTGGCCGGGGCTCGTAGCCGATGTGGTACTAAGCCCCTCTTAAAGTTTTGGGTCAACGTGTGGTTGCCCAGGCTTAAGAGTCATTCAAATTTTCTCATGTACAGAAGGATTCACTAAAGTTTTCCCTCCCCAACCCCTGTTTAGGCTTGCCTTGCGGGGGCATTGGGCAACCCTTTTCCCAACTTGAACATCAAATTTTTTCTGGTTCCCGGGATAAAAAAGCTTTCTTCCCAAAGCCCCCTTTTTGCCCGGGGTGTCACGCTTTTTATTTCCTGTTCCCCCAATCATCCCACAACAATTTGATCCAATTTTTGAGGTTTCATATGGATAAAAAACGTTGTTTTCGATCTGGCTTTTACCCCCCACATGCCACAGATGGGAGCTAGGGGCTTAAAAACTGCAGATCTTAGCAACACCTTAGCGACACCTGCTACTTCCTCATTTTTCATAACTTTACGGCTTGTCTTCTTGGAGCAGAAATGTCAATGTTGAGGAGTGTAAATGGATTTTTGAATGAAAACCTTATGAGTTGTCCTAAAGAAAATGATACAAGGTGATAACGAGCCATCTATGTACAAACCAGATGTACTCATCCGAAATAATCTCAGACAGGCCAGAAATACTTAAAGCGTTGTCTGACCATGCTGTTTACAGTTACAGGCAGCTTCAGATTCATGCATGATTAGCATATCAGCTCCATATTCCCAGCTCTTCTAATTGCAGTGACATGACTGCAGGAGACTTTAGTTTTGCCAGGACACGAGTTACTTACCTCCTTATCAGCACAGAGTAGAATATAAACAAATCATGCTGAGTCATGAACGCTGCAGGGGTGAGAGAGAGGGGGTGAGCAAGGAGTGAGGAATAAAGGAGCGTCTCAAAACTTAACTCAAATAATAACATTACAACAGTGGATTTCTATACAGCAGACACAGCCTACATGCACTTCTCCCCAGCCCCTTGAAAGCTCATTCATTTTCCCTGTCATCAGATAAGAAGTGTTTCACGCAAGCGCGGCCATATCAGCTCCTGTCGAGCTCTCCTTGTCGTGTCTAATGGAAACTTTCAGGTAACTAAGGGGGACTGAGCAATACTGTAGCTCTCACAGGCTTCACTTTTCTTAATCACATATATTTAGAAAAGTGATTAAATACCCATTTTGGAGGATCCCAAGTCAACATTACATCGTGGCAAAACCCCTTTAATCTATAGTACAGAGAGCTACAGAGCTCAAAGTAAACAATCAAAAGTAATTAATCCTCTTTGTGTGTTAGAGATAATACACTCTGTTCTCAGGCTGCCATTTATCCTGTTGATGTCACTCTCTGCTCTCAGATAAGACAAAGAGCAGAGCGAGAGAGAGGAAGAGCAGGACAGTAACCAGAGAAACAGGTGCACACTCAGAACAGATAAAATCTCTCTTATCTCATGACCAGGAGAAAATTTAAATGACCAATATATTTAGAAAAAGTCTTCAATTACTTGTCCTTAAAATTTTAAAAGCAAATTTTTTTGTATAAAAAACCCCTTTAAAGAACTTAAGGGCACAGGGCCCAACCCCCCAAAACGCCTTTTTTTTTGGCCCTATTTTGCGAAAAAACCCCACTTTTGATGGCATTTTTTCTTTGTTTTTAAAGGCAAAACCCCAAAACTAGGGGGCATTAAAACCCCGGCACGACACTTTGAATGCGCCAAAAATATGGTGCACTGTGCCCCCCCGTCGCGAAATGAAACCTATTGGGGCCCGGCATTCCCTAGGTTATGCGCCTCCGTCGGGCAATGCCCCCTGATGGGGCGAAATTACAAAATACTACCAAGACATGCAAAGGGCCGGGGGTTGCCAATGCCCCTTTTTTTAAATGCAATGCGTTTTTTTTCCGCCACTATGCTTCTTTTCAATGATTTTGGCGGTTTTTTCCCTTTTCTCCCCATTCCCAATACATGCTCAGTCCTCTGGGAAAAGCGTCGCCCAAAAATGAGCTTTTCAGCCAACAGATATTGAAAAGGTTTGGCCAGTTTTATGAGCTCATCAATAGATCTCCAGCCTCCTCCATATTACAATGCCCTAAAGAAAACCCGGGCCACAGAAAAACCAAAAAAAACCCTTAGAGGAAATTATTAGTTTTTTACCCAAATTTTCCGGGCATTCATAAATTTTTTATTGTGCAGCTTTAAAATGGAACTAAGGATATGTTCACACACAGCAGATTTGTGGCAGACATTTTCGTAAGACACGCTGGGTTGCTTTTCTTAGGGCTACTGTCAGATTCCTTTTAATCCTCTGCATAAAAAATGCATCATACAGAATATACTTTACCCTAAAATATCCACTTTGTCTGTCCTACATTTACACCTCCATCCGGCCGCAGCTCCACATTGAAGCTGAAAGAGAAAGACTTGGAACTCAGCCGATATTAGCGTAAAAAGGGAAAACCATGAAATGTTTTTCAGATTATCAGTTATTTTACCCTAATTAATGCTACAATGTTTAGAACAAATTGATTGCAGCCTCACACCATGTGTCATCCTTTTTAGCATAAAAATTTGTTTTAAAAGTTACAGTGTTTTGTGAATATTTTGTGTGTAAATCCTAACAAAACTTTTCCCTTTCCAAATTCTGTTAAAACAAGAAAAGTTAAATCTTTCTTTCATAATCTCATAAATACTTTAATAATGAGAAGGACATGCTATACTGAATTACAAAGGCTACTGTGTAAATATACTGAAGTAAAAATTTGGGGCCAGTTTTATTACTTAATGTTATATACTTTTAACTGGATATTTTGGGTTTATTTGATGGGAGTTTACTGAAAATTGTAAACTTGGTTTCTTTTTCCCCCAATATCCAATGTACTAGAACAGTGAAAAAAGAAAAAACCAAAATTTTTTCCGGATTTATCATCCAGACTATATTTTTTTTATGGTAAAAACTTTGGGGGTCAGACTGGCCCACAGGGCAGAAGGGGGAAAACCGATGGGCCCCTGGGCCCTGAAGGAAACCTGAGGGTGCTGGCCCGGGGGTGTTTTTTTTAAAATTAAAAAAAAAAGGGAAAGTTAAAATTTTAGAATGGGCCAAAAAAATCAATTGGGATTGTTTGGGGGCCCCTTTAAAACCCGCCTCACTAGTAAAAACCCAAAAAACAGCTCCACGGGGGAAACCCCCAAACTCAAAATCAAATGGTGGACCCCCCAAAAATCAAAATTTCCCCCTGGTGGCTCCCCAAAATCAAATTCACTGGAACCCCAAGGGAAAAACTCCACGGTGGGTCCAGAATCAAATTTACTGGGGGACCCCAAAATCAACTCCACTGGTGGGTTTCCCCCAATCAAAATTTTCCCCTGGGCCCCAAGAATCAAATTCACTGGTGGGGCCCCAGAATCAAAATCCACTGGTGGCTCCCCCGAATCAACTCCCACTGTTGGGTTTCCCCGAATCAACTTCCCCTGGGGGGCCCCAAAAATCAACTTTTCCCAAATTGGGGTCCCAGAAAAACAAATTTTACTGGGGGGGCCCAGAAACCCCAACCCCTGGGGCCCCAAAAATCAACTTCCCCGGGGGCCCAAAAAATCAACCCCCACTGGTGGGGGCCCCAAAAATTTAGTTTCCCAAAGCGGGGCCCCGAAAATCACTTGGGAAATTTTGAATTTTCCTTTCAATTTCAAAAAGCAGGGGGTTTTAGAAAAGCCCGTTTTAAAACCAAAAAGGCCCCTTTTAGCACATGCGCGGGTGATAAACCGTTGCCCCAGCCTAAGTCCCCTTCAGAAAACCCATAAAACCGCAGAAAAAAGACACAAGGGGGGCCTGGGAAGGCTATGGGGAAGCCTGACCAAAGGAAAAAAATTGGGGGGCAAAGGCTGAAACCCAAAAGGCTTGCAAGGGTCAGGGGGTCCCAAAATGCCCCCCAAAGCAAAGGGGCCCAGAAGCAACCCAACAGTGGAGCCCAAAGACCGCTCCAACTCCAAATGGCCTCAAACCCTCCCTTGAGCATGCATTGAAACTAAAGGGTTTTTCCAAAAATTACAAAACGGGAGTGGTAGTTGGGACTGTTCTGAAATTAAGGAAATTTCCCCGCTCTGGGGGGCCGCTGCTTTCCCCAGTGGGTTTTGAACCCTGGTGTTTTCCCCTTTTTTCCCCCCCAACAAAGAAAATTTTTCAGGGGGTGCCAGTCATTCACTTTTTCCCTCAAAGGTCCCCACCCCGTACACTCCCCGCCAAAACCCCTTTAGGCCATTTTATGGGGGTATTGTCACATAAACGGTGTACATGTAGACCAGTCTGAGCTTGCCCCTCTTACATCTTGTAGCCAGCCTGCACGCTACAAGACTAATTGTCAGGGAGTAGATGACTCCCTGCTCCATCAAGATTTTTAACTGTTTGTACATCTTGAGAACACACACGCAAATAAGCAGCACAGTAACAGGGCATCTATTCACCACCTGGAACCACCCCCCTAGCAAGTGTCTAGTATACCCAATGATAAGATGGTCCTGTCTGTCCTTCACTCCCAATCCCTTGCCCGCTCCTGTCATCTGCACCTCAAGAACATCTCCAGAATCCAGTCACTGCACTGGTTGCCCATTCAGTACAGAATACAACACAAATAATCATTCTCACCCATAAAGCTCTCCACAGTGCTGCACCCCCCTACATCGCCTCCTTCATCTCTGTCTACCAATCCACGAGTCTCCGATCTGCTGATAATCTTAGATTAAATATCTCAATCATCCAAACCTCCCATGTCCAAAACTTAGCAAGTGCTGTACAATTTCTGGAACATGCTACCCCTTAAGATCAGGCAAACTCATAACCCTTATAATTTTAGGTGCCCATGAGAATATACACTCACCGGCCACTTTATTAGGTACACCATGCTAGTAACGGGTTGGACCCCCTTTTGCCTTCAGAACTGCCTCAATTCTTCATGGCATAGATTCAACAAGGTGTTGCAACGATCCTCAATTGGTACCAAGGGCCCAAAGAGCCAAAAAATATTCCCCACACCATGACACCACCACCACCAGCCTGAACCGTTGATACAAGGCAGGATGGATCCATGCTTTCATGTTGTTGACTCCAAATTCTGACCCTACCATCCGAATGTCGCAGCAGAAATTGAGACTCATCAGACCAGCAACGTTTTTCCAATCTTCTAACTGTCCAATATTCGATGAGCTTGGGCAAATTGGAGCCTCAGTTTCCTGTTACATTAAGCTGAAAGGAGTGGCACCCCGGTGTGTCTTCTGCTGCTGTAATGCCCAATCTGCCTCAAAGTTCGCCGTACTGTGCGTTCAGAGAATGCTCTTCTGCCTACCTTGGTTGTAACGGTGGCTATTTGAGTCACTGTTGCCATTTCTATCAGCTCGAACCAGTCTGCCCATATCTCCTTTGACCTCTGGCATCAACAAGGCATTTCCGCCCACAGGACTGCCGCGACTGGATGTTTTTTCTTTTTTCGGACCATTCTCTGTAAACCCTAGAGATGGTTGTGCGTGAAAATCCCAGGAGATCAGCAGTTTCTGAAATACTCAGTACCAGCCCTTCTGGCACCAACAACCAAGCCACGTCAAAGGCACACAAATCACCTTTCTTTCCCCATACTGATGCTCGGTTTGAACTGCAGGAGATTGTCTTGACCATGTCTACATGCCTAAATGCACTGAGTTGCCGCCATGTGATTGGCTGATTAGAAATTAAGTGTTAACGAGCAGTTGGACAGGTGTACCTAATAAAGTGGCCGGTGAGTGTATCTTCTCAGGCAGGCCTACCAAACTCCCTAATTGCTGTCCCCTCACTTTCAGTCAAAGTGCACTGCACTAGGGCACTCACAGGCATTTATCTGTATATAGATGTACTGTCTGGGTGTCAGGTTCATCTGCTTTTATGCAAACCACCTCCTATTTATGGAACATAGCTGGACCATTATGTAAATCAAGCACCTCTCACCTGTCGTCTCACTTCTATTCTTACATAGATTGTAAGCTCTTGTGAGCGGGGCCCTCCCATCCTATTTTTGATATTTTAATAGGTTTTTTTTACTGTGCAGTGTTTGTTTTTTGTCTGTACTTCTACCCTTTACATTGCAAAGCGCTGCAGAATACATTGGCGCTATTTAAAAAAAGATTATTATTATTAGGGCAAAAGACTAACTCAAGCTGAAGTTTCACTATTTGTAAGGATTTGCTATTAAAGCAGATCTGCAAATAGATATCATGATTCTTGTTGCTTCAAATACAGAGAAATTGCTTTGATCCAGCATCTGCTAATCTCCTAAATCTGGTGGTGTGGCGTTTGTTACCATCATGGAAGTGCAGTGTAATTAAAATTTCACAGGGCTAGAATCAGAAGACGCAGAGAAAATAACCAATTAAGAAATTCTTTTGATTAAAAATAAACTTTTAGCAGAAGATCGGTGTAAATAATTGATCTGGGTCTGTCTTGCTCTCTGCCCTAAAAAGTGAGTTTTACTTTTCCCAAAATTGTAGAATATTTTGTAATCTGATGCCTGCCAGGGATTCTGCCTTAGTTTAATTGACCTACATGAAAAACAGGAATTTGTGTAAGAGGACAGTGAGCTGAGCATGTTCTTACATGTGTTGTATAATACACTGGGTAGAACTTATCACTGGTGGTCCCCAGTAGCATGGGACATCTTCTGTGTAATAATACCTATCCATTGAGGTTGTGAGCTTGAATGTTTTTCTCTACAGGACTTCTAGGGATGGTGGCGCACATGATGTACACTCAGGTTTTTCAAGCCACTGTGAGCCTTGGACCAGAGGACTGGAGACCACATTCATGGGATTACGGTTGGGCATTTTAGTAAGTTTATCAATTATTTGTTTTTAAGAAATATACAAATATTTATTGCGATTCACTTGAAAGAAGCCCCGAATATTCTGTAATAAATCTCGCTAAGACAAAGCAATCTGAATAGAACAAAGTGCAATGTGCTCCTTCATATGTGGAGCTTAAAAAACAGCCAGGATACCCCCACATTGAAGCAATACAGTAGGCATCTGACAGACATGAAATTGCTATTATTGCCCCCCATGTTTGTTTTTTTTTAAAGCCCTAATACGTGCTAACAAACACCAATATGCACAAAAAAAAGTGCCATGCAAAAACAGTGCATAGAGGATACGGTCTATCGCAGGCCCATACTTAATAGTAATGGGTCCCCCACAAATCTAGAACGAAAGTTTCCACGCCGTGCCAGAAGGCTCCTGCACGGGGATACCAGAAACGATTCCAACTGCCGAAGCAGAAAGAGATCACAGTGCTTCCTCACTGAGCCAGAAGTAATCTGCATGAGGTCGCAAACGGTGGGCTCCACCACCGAAGCGGATACAGCCCCGAAAACTCGCACTTGGCATCGGTAAAAACCTCAACCAAAGTGCCATCTAGGTGGCCAACTCCGAAGAGTGTCGGGGTGTGCAGGTGACAACGGAGCCTAAGGGCCGCACATTCTCCCCCTAGACCTCAGAAGGGTCCCAAAAGGGTGCCGCATCCTTCAATCCTACATACAAAATGTGACACACGTAAAAAGAAATTAAATAACTTAGTGGAGGTGCACAGTGAAATATTGCCCGGACATCCGGCCGGAAATTATAAAAATTTCCCTATTTCCTAGCCAGAAGGCCGGGGAATAAGGATGTCTGCTTGAGGGAAGTGAAAGTTAAAGTGCGTGCAAATGTGCCATCACTCAAGTGTGGTCCTACACCCAGTGAGTTCAGGCACCCCAGGGGTGTCACTCCTGGGGCACATTGCACTTAGGGCTTCAAAATCCCCTCGTACCTACATGGCTTCAATCCTGAGGGGGGAGGGGGGGGAGTCACCTATGGCTGCTGTCTTTCAAGCAACCGCATACAACACCTCCCTACCCCAAGTGTGGTTCTCCATTCAGACACACTCCCCCTATAGCGGTGCTGCTCTCCACTGCCAAGGAGACTGATAAGAACAGATACTACACTTGATCTTAGCCATTAGGCCGAGAAGCCCCCTATGTGCTGCCAATACATTTTGCCGCAGCACTCCATGCTCCTGAATGTATCTGGCCGGAAATGGAGATGCCAGTATTGCAGGTAATGGAATCGAGTACAAATATGATAAGGTATAGAGGGTATTTTTTAAATTCAGGTTGTTTCATCCTAAGGGGAGTTACAGCAAAATATTCCAGCCTCTTTCAGGTGAATCAAACTGTACCGTTATCTATATTGTTGTAAAAGTGGCCATACACATTGTCAGCCAAACTTCCCATCTGTATTTGGACCTCCAACTGTCCAATATGTATGGGCTTGTCCCTACTTCCCAGAGGGTTGAGGGAAAAGATCAGACTGATAAAATTAGTAGGGCACTTTGAAATTTATCTCAAGGGATATAAGCTGCCTCCAGAAGTAACTGGTAGCGGCATATTCTCCTCCCCCCCATTCAGAACATATGCATGCTCAACCAAGCAGAGCATGCATGTGTATGAGGGGCTGGGAGGAATAGTTGTCAGATGAACATGTGTTTACTCGGCAGCTATCCAAAGTGTATGGCCAGCTTAAAGGGAACCTGTCAGGGGGTTTATGCTGGCCTATCTGACAGCAGGATGTGATAGAAGGAGAGAAACTGACCTCTGTGATATATAGGGTTATATGATGGAGGAGAGAAGCTGAGCTCTGTAATATACTGTATAGGGTTATATAATAGAGAAGAGGAGCTGAGCTCTGTGATATATCGAGTTATATGATAAAGGGAGAGAAGCTGAGCTCTGTGATATATAGGGTTATATGATAGAGGAGGGAAACTGAGCTCTGTGATATATAGGATATGATAGAGGAGAGGAGCTGAGCTCTGTGATATATAGGGTTATATGATAGAGGAAAGGAGCTGAGCTCTGTGATATATAGGGTTATATGATAGAGGAAAGGAGCTGAGCTCTGTGATATATAGGGTTATATGATAGAGGAAAGAAGCTGAGTATATTAACCTATATATCACAGAGCTTAACTCCTCTCCTCCATCATATAACCCAATAGGTCAAGATAGTTACTCTCCCTCTTTCATATCCTGCTCTCTGATACCACCTCATATACCACCTGGCAGGTTCCCGTTAAGATTTTTATCATATCGGTGAAACCCTTTGTTAATGCCTCCCTCTGTATTTTAGCACCGCTTGGGCTTCTTTCACCTGCTGCATGGCTTCTGCTGTCACAACCCTCAACACTTACACCAAAACGGTCCTGGAGTTCCGAAGAAATCAGAAAGCTTTTCAGCACAGCTTGAAGGAGCAGACCTGCTAACTAAATCACAAAGGAATGAATTGCTATAGAGACAAGCCTATCCACTCTGTGTCAGAAAGCGTGGACTTCTACACTGAACTTCAAAAGAAAGTCCTCCTACGAGACCACTCAATGGATCTTGAGGATGTAGAAGAATCCATGGATGAGGAACATTGCTAGTCAACCATTCTGACTATGATACTACCGGGAATGTTTGGTTCTAGATGCAATGGGTGATGTATAGCATTCAACATCAGCAGGGCTGGACACTACACATGGTTATAGAGAATAATTTCTTGTGTACTCTGGACAAACCAGCTATGTTCTTCTCCAGAGCTGATGATGATATGGATCCTCACCCTTACATGTAGGACAGTGATCCCTTCTCTTCCATTTTCACTCCATGGCAATGACTGTAGGAAGACATGGCATTTACCAGTTGACCAATGACGAACTTGAACCATAGCTCTGGATACAACTAACATTTACTATGTTCTAACAGGTACCTACAGTACCATGAGAAGCCTGTAAGCTATATACCCCAGATTATGCCTCCATTCAGTAATAACTGGTGTCAGACACCCCTATGGAACACTTACAGTTTCTTCCTGGCAAGAGACTGAGAGGATTGGTCTATCATCTGGGTACCTGTACCCATTAACAGGTCTCTACTGCTCCATACATAGCATAGAGTAAAGCTTCTTGTATGAGTATACAAACCTATGAATCCCAGTGTGTCCTCTGCAAACTGTATCTTTGGAGCTAAGCATAGGTCTACAGGGTTTGAAGGATTTCTATGAGATTAAAAAAGGTATCTGTGCTCGTCCAGAAACAGGACATTGATCCATGGGCTATGCCTGATAACACCTCCGCCCCACTGAGTAATAAGAATCAACATTTCTTTAGATGCTGTCCACCTACCATTGGTAAGCTATCATATAGGTAAGGCCTGCAACAAGAATGGGCAGGACTCTAACTGGTTTTCCTTCATATACTGCTTTACCACGGCCCATATGTTTCTTTCTTCAGCTTTGACTTCTCTTTCATTTATTTTTCTCTACTTTATAAAGCATCAAAATAATATGAAATGAACACGAAAATCTAATATACACACAATGAGGCAGATCTACTAATACTTAGACAGTTGGGGCTACATGTATGAAAACTGTAGGTCTAAAACTCACTTTGTTTCCAATAGCAACCCATCAGAGTGCCCCTCTCATTTTTCCAGAGCACTATATGGAATGAATGGGCCGCTCTGATTGGTTTTCATAAATGTGGCCCTATGAACTTTAGAATAAGATGCCAGATTTATCAATGTATAATAAATCTGGCAAATGTTTAGACAATGGTGCAACTTTACACCACCTTGAGTTGGTGTAGTTTGTGCCAACAGTTGCACCAAAATCGTTGGGGCATGTCATGGCATACTAAGTCGCACCCATTTTATTGGATGTGGTGAAAAAGGGCGACATGTATGAGCATTGGCGCTGATAGATCAGTTCTAAATAGCTTTAAGGTATGGTCTGGCTGTTCTTTTGCAGGTCATACATACAGGAGCAGTGTAGAGCCAATACCACAAGTCTGGCTCAGGCACCACCTTTACCCTGGTCTGTTCTTCTGCAGGTCATATATACAGGGCAGTGTA
Source organism: Phyllomedusa bahiana (assembly GCA_025379985.1). Lineage (NCBI taxonomy): Eukaryota > Metazoa > Chordata > Amphibia > Anura > Hylidae > Phyllomedusa > Phyllomedusa bahiana. The sequence goes on from JAODAL010005262.1 coordinate 60,088, forward strand.
GAGCCAATACCACAAGTCTGGCTCAAGCACCATCTTTACCCTGGTCTGTTCTTCTGCAGGTCATACATACAGGGCAGTGTAGTGCCAATACCACAAGTCTGGCTCAGGCACCACCTTTACCCTGGTCTGGCTGTTCTTCTGCAGGTCATACAAACAGACAGTGTAGAGCCAATACCACAAGTCTGGCTCAGGCACCACCTTTACCCTGGTCTGGCTGTTCTCTGCAGGTCATACATACAGGGCAGTGTAGAGCCAATAGCACAAGTCTGGCTCAGGCACCACCTTACCCTGGTCTGGCTGTTCTTCTGCAGGTCATACATACAGGGCAGTGTAGAGCCAATACCACAAGTCTGGCTCAGGCACCACCTTTACCCTGGTCTGTTCTTCTGCAGGTCATACATACAGGGCAGTGTAGTGCCAATACCACAAGTCTGGCTCAGGCACCACCTTAACCCTGGTCTGGCGTTTCTTCTGGCAGGTCATACATACAGACAGATGTAAGCCAATACCAACAAGTCTGCTCAGAGCACCACCTTTACCCTGGTCTGGCTGTTCTTCTGCAGGTCATACATACAGGGCAGTGTAGAGCCAATACCACAAGTCTGGCTCAGGCACCACCTTTACCCTGGTCTGGCTGTTCTTCTGCAGGTCATACATACAGCGCAGTGTAGGGCCAATACCACAAGTCTGGCCTCAGGCACCACCTTTACCCTGTCTGGCTGTTCTTCTGCAGGTCATACATACAGGGCAGTGTAGAGCCAATACCACAAGTCTGGCTCAGGCACCGCCTTTACCCTGGTCTGTTCTTCTGCAGGCATACATACAGTGCAGTGTAGAGCCAATACCACAAGTCTGGCTCAGGCACCACCTTTACCCTGGTCTGTTCTTCTGCAGTCATAAATACAGGGCAGTGTAGAAGTCAATACCACAATCTGCTCAGGCACCACCTTTACCCTGGTCTGGCTGTTCTTCTGCAGGTCATACATACAGGGCAGTGTAGAGCCTATACCACAAGTCTGGCTCAGGCACCACCTTTACCCTGTCTGGCTGTTCCTCTGCAGGTCATACATACAGGGCAGTGTAGAGCCAATATCACAAGTCTGGCTCAGGCACCACCTTTACCCTGGTCTGACTGTTCTTCTGCAGGTCATACATAGAGGGCAGTGTAGAGCCAATATCACAAGTCTGGCTCAGGCACCACCTTTACCCTGGTCTGGCTGTTCTTCTACAGGTCATACATAGAGGCGCAGTGTAGTGCCAATATCACAAGTCTGGCTCAGGCACCACCTTTACCCTGGTCTGGCTGTTCTAACTGTTATGCACCAAAGTTTGGTGTGAAAGAATCATACATGTGTCTACTCCTATGAATGTGGCGCGACGCCCCCAGAACGCCCCAAATCTTTGGCACATTAAAAAGTGTCGCTTCTTCACTTATTGCGCCAAAGTTTGGAATACGACTGTTTATAGATCTGTAGAACAGGTCTACTAAAACCTTTTGATGCCAGATCACTGGCTCAGCCCCATTCTTACATGTCGCCCAAAGTGTCTAAAATTTGTCGAAAACACATAGTAATGTGGTGTAAAGCATGTAGGCCAGATTTTGGCTCAATTTGTGCTCGAATTATGACTCAATTGTCATAGCAAATGTGTGCCACTATGTCTAAATTCATAAGAAGTCTATTAAGGCCCAACTTACATTGAGACCCTATGGATATGTTCAGTAATATGTGCTGGGAGCTTTTCTGGTGCATAGACCTAATGTTTTATGGATAAAGCCTAAAGGTTCCCATACCCAGGAAATAATGGGCAGATTTATCAATACTGGCTAATTCTTTTACTGTGCAGACTTAGACTAGACAGCCTTAACATTTATTGTAGTGTTTATAAATTTGTTTCAAGGTTACACCTCCCATTAGCAAAAACAAAAACAAAAAGGAACCAAAGAATTCCTCCAATCCAGCTTTCGGTGCAAAACACGGCATAATTTATTAAGGATTCGGTACAAAAGGGATAAAATCCAGTTAGCGAGGCAGAGCTAACGCGTTTCGGCATATTGCAATATTGCCCTTGTTCACAGCAGCTGTGAACAAGGGCAATATGCAATATGCCCGAAACGCGTTAGCTCTGCCTCGCTAACTGGATTTTATCCCTTTTGTACCGAATCCTTAATAAATAATGCCGTGTTTTGCACCCAAAGCTGGATTGGAGGAATTCTTCGGTTCCTTTTTGGTTTTGCTTATGTGAGATCCGTTTGGTCGTGGGCCGTTCAATCCAAGCAAGGAAGGATGCAGCGGCGCTTGAAACAGGTGGAATAGATGCACTTGATGAACGAAGGAAGGTGAGCCAAAGCCTAAAACTTATGTGTTTGCTGTTGTTACACCTCCCATTAGTTGGCTTAAATGCCTCAAAATTTGGGCTGATTTTTCGGCACACAGCATTGCGCCCTATTTCCGCAAAGCTACATCCCCTTGACCCAGGCCATGCCCCTTTTATCGGGGTCTAAAACACATAATAAATGTGGTGTAAAACACGTTTGCAAGTATTTTTCTACAATTGCCATTATAAATATACCCCTCAGTTAGTCAAATCTGCCAATATCTGCAGGACTGCCCAACTATCTAATGTCAATGGGGCCTCCTCACTCTCTCCTGATGACAGATGTTAGGCAAAGGAAGGTTCAGGCATGGATGCTTTTCTTCTCTACAGAGAATCCATGTGTAATACAGAAGACATCTACCACCCAGGTAAGCATTTAGCAGACCACTATCCAGGCTCGGACTGGCCCACAGGTAAATAGGGGAAACCCCCGGTGGGCCGCTGAGTATAGCAGACCTGGAGTTGTTTTTTAACTGCATATACATCCTAAGAAGAAGGAAAAAACATAGAAAGCAAGAGGCAGAGCATTGGAGGCCTGTACAGTCATTTTCAGTAGCTGTAAATGACTAAAAAACTAAACTCTACCAGTGGGCCTAGAAACAGCTCAACTGGTGGGCACCTACAATCAACTCCACCTGTGGACTGTAGGTACCCCAGTCCGACACTGCCGCTATCTGACGTGTATGGCAAGCCTGACCTCCAAGCATTTTATGAGAGTGGTTAAGTTTGGAGGCAAAGTAGGGGCAAGCAGCCACTGAAAGATAACCAGTGCTGGATGGATGGGGCAGAAAAGATCTCACTCCTGAGACTATCCAATGGTTAATAGCAGATTCTGGAATCAGAGAGGGAAGAAGAGAAACCAGAAGTAAAATGCACAAGGACAGATCATATTAACGTCGTGTATATGTTTTGTTTTTTAACTGTAAATTTTTATTTAATTTTCAAAAATAAGACAGCGGTTACAATAGCAAGTGTCATCCATAAGTCAGTATGCACTGATACAAACCTAGATCCATGGTAACAGAACGAGTCATAAAATCAGCTGTTACATAACATAAAAAACACCCACATAACTGATATAGAACGAGTTACATAATAATTCTGACTCCGCACATACCCTGGACCGTTCTAACTAACAGCTAGGACATGACTGATCTGACAGGAGACCTATACTACAAAGACAGAGGAAGACAATAGACACGACACAAGAGGAAAGAAAAAATTCCCAAACAAAGAATTGCAATCCACTCTAGCTTCCAATACACCACGTATACACTCACTGGCCACTTTATTAGGTACACCTGTCCAACTGCTCGTTAACACTTAATTTCTAATCAGCCAATCACATGGCGGCAACTCAGTGCATTTAGGCATGTAGACATGGTCAAGACAAACTCCTGCAGTTCAAACCGAGCATCATATGGAAGAAAGGTGATTTGATGCCTTTGAACGTGGCATGGTTGTTGGTGCCAGAAGGGCTGGTCTGAGTAAATTTTAGAAACTGCTGGTCTCCTGGGATTTTCACGCACAACCATCTCTAGGGTTTAAAAGAGAATGGTCCCCAAAAAAAAAAAACATCCAGTGAGCGGCAGTCCTGTGGCGGAAAGCCTTGTGAAAGCCAGAGGTCAAAGGGGAAATGGGGAGACGGTTTTGAGCTGATAGAAAGGCAACAGTGACTCAAATAGCCACCCGTACAACCAAGGGAGGCAGAAGAGCATCTCTGAACGCACAGTACGCGAACTTTGAGGCAGATGGCTACAGCAGGGAGAAGACCACACCCGGGGGCCACTCCTTTTACTAAGAACAGGAAACTGAGGCTCCAATTGCCCAAGCTCATCGAAATTGGGCAGTAGAAGATTGGAAAAACGTTGCCTGGTCGATGAGTCTCGATTTCTGCTGCGACATTCGGATGGTAGGGTCAGAATTTGGCGAAAAACAACATGAAAGCAAGGATCCATCCTGCCTTGTATCAACGGGTTCAGGCTGGTGGTGGTGGTGTCCCTGGTGTGGGGAATATTTTCTTGCACTCTTTGGGCCCCTTGGTACCAATTGAGCATCGTTGCAACACCTTGTGGAATCTAATCCACGAAGAATGGGGGCAGTTCTGAAGGCAAAAGGGGGTCCAACCCGATACTAGCATGGTGTACCTAATAAAGTGGCCGGTGAGTGTAGGTTTCTATGATCAGATTTGAACCCATGGGCCCCGTGTTGCACGGCTGCATTTTTAGGCACCAAGCTTTCTTACTTAAAGGATATTCCTGTTTCATTGATTTCCTTTAAAACTATTACCAAATACATTGCTGTTCTGATTTCACTTCTCTGCAGAGTTTGGAGCAGATCTTATCTCCTGCTCTGTACACAAGCTTCCCTAGGTTACCGGCCACATCTCTCTACTCTTACAGCCCATAACAGTGGCCAGGTTGTTGACGTCACTCCCTACAGTGTGTTATCAACAGCACAGAAGCTTCTTTATCTTAGTTACTGACAGCCTTTCATCCTTTAGAGCTCTGCAGCCTTCTGTCTTACTGTTTACATTCTTCTGTTAGCAATGTCCCGCTTACAGGGTCTGCTCAAAGCAGAGCTGATATGCCAATCACTGCTATAGAACCACCCACAGCTTGAACAGGAAGTGGGAGCCTGAAGCTGCCTGTGGCTCTGTGAAACATCACGGTTAGACAACCCCTTTAACTTGTGTTTCACAGATTGTTCACCAGCAACAATGTCACCTTTTAAAATCTCTCAACCCGTGATTGCACTTCTCCGAGTTCCTCATTTGCCCTGTTGGCTGCTCTTTCAGCAACATTAACCTGTCAAATCCTATCAGATTTGACACCAGATCTAGCATTGTATCTAGCTATGAAACCCTTATGTCTGTCAATTACTCATTGCAGCACTGAACAAAAAATTCTCGGATCTTAAAAGAAAACACAGTTTACAGACATTACCCTTCTAATAAACACTTATGAGTTTTTCTTTAAACCATAAATCATAAAATGTATTTTTATATGGTGCTGTATATGCTTAGAAATGGGCTAACGTGATTCTCTGGTGTCTTTATGGCCCTTAAAGGACCATCAGCTTTAGTTTATAAAAAATTGCTTTTAGGTGCACAGTTATGTATACAGGATTTCCTACTGCTGCAAATGGGTCAGGTGACCTGCACTCTGCATTGCTGAAACACACAATATGATTGTGTGACCCAGAAGTATTACTTTCTATGCCTTTCTATAGGAAACCTTTTGACAGCAGCAGAAGGCATTGTCTTTCAGCCAATCAGAGTGCAGGTCATGTGACTTAAAGGGGATGTATCGCTTCATCAGTTCAGCTGTTTTCTAGAAGCTTGATTCTCTCAGTTCCTCAAATCCAGGGGCGTTTCTTCCCCTCCCAGCTGGGTGTTTCTTAACAAATGAGGGATGACATCATCTCCCCCCTTCACTGTTCATGCTCGCGCCCGAGTCAGTGTGCTCTCCACCCCCTCTCTGTCTGAGCCCACATATCACTGTATCGTTCCTCTCCCTATGCAGTCTTATTTTGTAAGAGCTGTTTACACACCACAGCCCTGCATTCAGTCTAGACAGTCTTATATGAACTCAGAGCACTGATCTCTTCTCCTCTCACAGCTGGAGACTTGTTACAGTTGAATCCAGTCTTCTATGAACTCATCCAGAGCAGCACAGATCTGTCTCCCTTCTATGTTTAGACGCAGCAACATTAGGCACCGAAGCACAATTCTGCTGTTTTCTGATTGTAGAAGCAGCTGCAGGGTTACTGCTGCTGGCTGAGTGGAATATTGCCGGCCCCTTATTCTGAGTGAGAGAGGCAGGAATGCGCCCTCCCGTGAATATGACCGGGGGCCAGACAGAATGTAAATGAGTAGAGCCGTCAGCCAATGACATGAAAGGAGGAGGGATCCGATCGGCACTGGGGAACTGTGTTTACAGAAAACGAAGATAAGGGAGACAGTGAAAACCAGACAGCTTTGCTAATGACATCCAATTGCAAAGTTGCTTGTTTTCACTGTCCCCTTATTCTGAAGACCATTTAATGAAATGATACAACCCCTTTAATAGAACACTGTTGCATCAGTCAGAAATCCTGTATTTAGCTGCAGATAAGCAAAATGACTGGCGTTACAGTGTATCTGAAAGCATTTTCTAATCTACTGTAGATGTGCTAATAGATATATTCAATTCCCAGTCCTTTATTTTTATATTTAGACAAAGTCCTGGTGGCAGCTCATGATTTTGGATGGAAGGTTCCTCAAACAGCTCTATTCTCCTCCCTTGTCCTGCACATGTTGAAGGCAGGCTAACCTTGACTGCGTAATCTCCAATAAACAAATCAAGGCCTTATCTGTAATCCTGGGATTAGGCGTTCCCTGCAAAAAAAACTGTAGGGAAATTAGTTATGAAAAAGGATTCAAACCACTAAATGAAAGACAGAGATTACAGAACAGGATCTGGGTTGATTCCCGTAATCCATGGCTGTCGTTCTTTCCCAATTTGTTGGTATGACCTAGCAATTGGCACGATGACCAACAGACTTGTCGATCTGGATACGGCTATGCTTTCATTGTCGCACTGACGTGAACGTATTTTGTATATTATGTGAAGTCACATTTACAGGTTTGATCATCTTTGTGGGGTTTTGGATTTTCATTTGCAACTGGTTTGAGGTTTTTTCTTGTGCCGCCAATAGCAGGGAATGGCTGAGTATGAAACATGGACAGATTGTTCAGCATGGCATCACGGGAATTTGATTTCTAAGTGTTAGACATGAGGGTATAATGTACAGGGAAACACAATGGGGCACATTTACTAGTACAGTCAGAATAAAATAGTGAAAAATGCACCAGATTTATCAGAAGGGCTTATACTTTGATGCATTTCCAACATCCTTAGATTTGTCTAGCTTATTAGATCAGCTATTATTTGGAATATTTTTCATAAAAATTCTGTGCCAGAAGGTTGCATTGTGAATATACCCTTTTTCTGTGAAGCCACGCTCACTTTTCAGGTCAGTTGGATTCTTAAACGTACACTATATTAGATGAAAATTTCAAAATGTGCCACTTTTTTGTGGATTTTGCTACCCCTTTTTGGTACAGCCACAATAGTAAAATTACATCAATGAGCTTACTTCTGTGCTGCAGACTTCGTAGTCTTTGAAATGAATAAGGCAACCACACATATGACTTAGAAGCAAAGAAGCATAAAATAGATCATAAACAGGATATATACCAACAGTACTTAGCTACTTGCAGTAAAGGTCCATCCAAGGAGGGACAATAGGTTGGCAGAGCTGGGCGACCGCATAGGGCAGCACCTCATGCCAGGTGTCACGGTTCACGCCGCGGTCCCTGCCTTGGACCGTCTCCGCTTTGGCTCCCTGTGCTGGGGTGTCAGTGGCCTGTTTCCTGCGAGTGTGTACCTGTACTCACTAACAATCGCTCCTGCATCCTGGGGTCCTGTGCCTCCTAAAGCACACGTGTGGCAGCTTCGTGCCCTTTATAATTTCTGTGTCCTGATTGCCTTCCTCTTGACCTGTGACCCCTGAGTATAAGAGGAACTTCCTTTCTTGCTTAGGTCAGTCCATTGTTGGCCCTCATGCGTGTTTTGTCCATCGGGCTCCGCCGGGGCTTTTTGTCTTTTCGGGAAATTTCCCCCCTGAGTTCCCTGTTCAGTTCCTCAATCCATTGGCTCCAAACCCCTGTCTGCCCTTTCGCTGTCCTTGCCCGCCCTACCGCTTTTTCCCCCGTTATACCTGTCAGTTACCTGCGTACCCCCCTTCCCCTGCCCAGTACCTGCTGTTTTCCCGCCGTTGCACCTTTCATAGCCTGCTGTATTTCTGCTTTGCATACTTATTCCTCTAAATCCTGCTTGCATATTTCCTGTTGCATCTGCCTCCAACCTGGCCAAAGGCTTCCACAGCTATTTTTCCGCCCCCATTCTTCCAGGGTTTACGTTCCTTTCCCCGGCCTCGGCTGTCCCGCGGTAGCCACTCAGGGGTATCGCCTGGGGGTTCCCACAGCAAAACCCCCGCTTTCGGGGGCTGGGGTGAAACCGGGGGGCCCTTAGACTCCCCCCGGGGCTTGGACTCCTTACCATCTCGCCTGCGGTGACCCGGGTGGACCCAAAATCCTTTCCCAACATCGGCCCCTCAGCGTTCTGTTACCCCCGGATTGTTAACCAGGCAAAAAAGGGGGTGAAAGGGACTATAGAGCTGCAAAAATTTTCCATGAGGGGAGGGCGGTAAATATCTTATTTGACTTTGACACCAAAATCTCTTGTCCCAGCCTGGGTCCATGTGCCTGGGTCTGCTTGCAGGAGAAGCTTTGTAGAGGACATTGATGGCTAAAATGAGGCATATGGGGGGTCCAATTAAAAGCACATTGTTCAAAAGAAAAACCCCATATTTTTATATTTTTATAAAGTGGTAGCCCTAGGAATGTACAAAATATTATGAAAATAGAATAATGTGGGGCACACAGGGGAGGTTACAAATTATATGTGCCAGTATTATGGTGTAAAAAAATTCAAATGATTAAAAAGCATGTTTGCACTAAAATTTGCAACTTTTTATTCACCACTGTTGAAAAATGGTGTAAAAAGTGGGCAGGGTTTAGCTGGAAGGGGAGTGGCCAACAGCCCCCTGACACGTTTTAAAGGGAATGGGGGCATAAAAAAAATGAGTCATTGTTTAAGTCCCTTTTTTATGTTAAACAAAATTTTTGGGAAATTTTTTTGGTTGTTTTTTTTTTTTTTTCCATACAATTTCAATATTTTTTAAAAATTCTTAAGTTTTTGCAGTTTTCATTTCCCCATAGGCTTGTTTGCACTGCTTTAACCCCTTTCCCGCCCTGGGAATATACGCCCAGGCCGCTAAGGGCTTTGCAGGGGGAACCCCCCGCGACCCCCCCACAGCCGGCGGGTTTAGGGGAATCGCAGCTAACCCCGGCAGAAAACCGCGGGGGTTTCCTCCCCCCCTTGGCGCTGTTTTAAACCCATCAGGACACCCGGCAAAGTGGCCGGGCGTCTGAAAAAAACCGATCGGTCCCCGCGCCCGACGAGGGGCATGGGGGTGGGGGGGCCTTGTAAGGCTCCCGACTTACCCGGCCTTTTTTTGCCCCATTTTTCCAATGCAATGCATTAAGGTTGTATTAAACAATCCCCCCCCCTGGGTCAAGCAAAAAGGGGGACAAAATGTTACAGTAAAAAAAATAAAAAAAATTTTTTAAAAGTAAAAAAAAAAAGTATTAAAATTCAAATCACCCCCCTTTCACAAATAAATCATTAAAATAATAAAAAAGTCACACATATTGGTACGCCGCCCCGTCCAAAAAAAATCTGTCTTAAAAATATAACATTATTTTTCCGGGGGTGCTGACCCGAAAAAGAAAAAAAATTCCAAACCCAAAATTGCGTTTTTTTTGGGATTTTTTGCACTCAAAAAATAATAAAAATTCAAAAAAGTCCAGATTCAACTATAGCGAAAAAAATACACTTCAGCCCCAAAAAAAGCACCTCACTGACGTCCGTAGGTGTTTTGTACAAAAAAGTTATTGGTCCACAAACTGGCCCCCGCAAAGTCAAAAATAGAAATGTTTTTGGAATTTTTTACGTACCAAAACAAACGGAAACCCCCATTTTGGTATTGCCGGATGCGTAACAACCTGTAGAATACTGATAAACATTATTTACCGAAGATTGAACGCCCCTAAAAAACAAATCACCCGAAACATGGGGAAAAAATTTTTTTTCACAATTTGTCCCACTTTAATTTTTTTTTGCGGTTTCCCCTTATTTTTAGTATAGTGAATAAACTTTAGAAAGTAAACTTTCCGCAAAAAAAACCCTCCTGTGTCATTAGTGGAAAAAAAAAAAAAGTTAGCTTTAGAAGGCGAGGAAGGAAAAAAACGTGTCACAAAAAAAAAACCCGGGTCCTGAAAGGGGTTAACAACGTCAGAGGATGTTTACAGTAGCTTCAGCACATAGGGGACTTAAAAACGACTCGTCCCCTTTATTTCTATGGGGTGTTTTCTAGTCATGCTCTTGACCTGGGAAGAAATCATGTCAGGGGGGTGAAAGTTGAACAAGACATCTCCTCTTGTGATGGTGGATCCTGTGTTATTATTACATTGGTGTCTCCTTTCAGTTAACCCCTTTGTGCTGACAAAGAAGACAACTGAAATCTTTCTGTACAGAACAGGAAGTGAGACAATTTTAGGCTTAGTACTAAACTAAAACTGCAGGACTTCAATCTAAAAAAAAAAATTTGAAAGTTTTTAGGGAAAAATTTAAAAAAAATACAACCAAAAATTTTTTAAAAAGTTTGAACATAAAAATGTGAGTTAAACAAGTCTTTTTACACTTCCCTTTTAAGATAGAAAATGGGGAAATTCATGGCTCTTAGCTAGCCTAGATGTTAATTTCTGTCTTTAAGTCCTAAGTGCAATAAATAAAAGCCATTTTAAAAAATTTTATCAGACCAAACTGCCCGAATTATCTGGGGGGCTCCCAATATCTATAGAAGACATATGCACACAGGTTTTATTAGGAGATCTGGTGATTGGTACATTGGGGTACGTTATTGTGTCAGAGATTGGGCCCATTGGAGGATCCTCTGGTACTCGTTTAGGCCAGTCCAACCTTGCTTAGTAACTTTTTTTTTTTTACCTTTTTTTACATCATATATTCTTTTTACTGTTTCCATTGATGTAGCTGTATGGGGGCTTGTTTTTTGTGGGACAAATTATTTATACTTCGTGGTAAACAGCCCAAAAATTAAACGTTATCTTTTTTCTACAAGTTGTTTCCTTTTTTCTGATACTGAATCGATATAATAATTTTTTTGCACAATATATCATAAAAATAGTCATTTACAATGCTGGTATCTTATTATGTGGTGGAGGGGCCTTATAGCTCCCTCAGGCACCAAGGCTCTGGTATGATTGCTATCGCTATCCTAGAGCTACTGTATTTATATATAGCAACCTGTTAGTGTGTAGAAATATTTTTGGTTTACTTGCTAAAATTTATTCTTCTAGATGCAAGGATTTTTCCAAATAAATGGTTTTCATCCATGGGTGTATCTATAGCTGTACAAGCTGTTATGTCAGCCTGAGGTTGAAGGGTCCTCTCAGGTGAAAGAACATTGTACTTTTTTGTAGAAAAAATAAGTTGGTGGCTTTCTGCTCTTTGCATTACATGGGCTCCTATAATTCGCAAATTATTTCAACCTTAGGGGGGTTTTTTTTTGGGGGGAGGGGCCCCAATAAAAGCCTAGCACGCCCTGGTGTCTAGACGAAAACTGCTCATTGTGCATTTGTCTAAATCCTCCTCTCGCACATAATCTTGCTGCGCGTAAACAGACAAAATCTCCACTTTTATTTCAAAGTGATGATATAATAAAATTGAATAAATTGCGATGATGAAATGTAAGCATTTACAAGACAGAGCTGGGTAAGTGGCAGTGTTTAAGCAGAACAAGAGTGAAGTTTGACATGCCCTGGTTATGGTAATGGTAGTCTGGCTGAGTTGGGTCCAAGAGGGTCTAATTCGTGGAATCATTACAGCAGTCCCGGTTTAAAATACACCAAATATACAAATATAAATCTTTATTAGAAAAGCACGTACACAAATGCATATCACTGTACTGTATCACAACTACTGAAGATAAAAACACTAAAATACCAAAATCGGGATGGACAGTCTCAGAAAGAATACAAGTCAAAGAAGTAAATAAAGGGCTGATGTATAATAAAGTAATTGCCCTATACAGATGTGACGTCTCTTGAAAAAGCTGGACGGCAAACCCGTATTGAGGCATTTTTTGTCAGGTGGCAATTCTCCTGCATTGGGGTAAATGATCTACATATCTACATAATGGTTGCTGTTTGAATATTTGTTTATATTCTCACCATGCTGTTTCAGAGCCGCAAGCATTTTTTAATTCATGCATCCCGTCCCTTACTGGTCAGGCTATGGGTGCTTCTGTATCAGTGATTAGCATATCAGCTCTATATTCACAGCCCTTCTAATTGCACTGACATGAGAGCAGAAGATCTTCTCAGTAATACATAATGCTTCAGAGCACAAAGCAAACACTTTAAAATAATTAGTCTCCTTTGTTTGTTTTATTAGAGATAACATACTCTGTTCTCAAGCTGCCAGCAGACCTATCTGTGGTGACGTCACTGCCTGCTCTCAGATGCCGACCTGTGTGCACTCAGAGCAGATAAAAGCACTTCTATCTCCACAACAAAGAAAAAAAACAACAAAGTAATATATTTGCAAAAAGTCTTCAGTTACTTGTTCCTAATTGTTGAAAGCTAATCTTTGTAGTGAGACAACCCCTTTAACTTTGCCATATTTCTTTTGGTGTGATTTCATTATTATTTTGGTTCACTTGATTTATATACTTTTTCTTCATTATAAGCTTATGTCACATATTTCTGTATTCTGCTATTACTTTATTATACATCAGCCATTTCTTTACTCCTTTGACCCCCTATTCCTTGTGAGATGTGCCATCAAGATTTTGGCATATTTCAGTGTTTTTATTTCTTTTTGGTAGGTGTGATACAGTACCGTGATCTGGATTTGTGTATGTGCTTTTCTAATAAAGATGGTATGACATTTGTTTGGTTATAATGATTGTGAGATTACTTTTTGGATTGTTTCTGAATTGGTATTAAATTCTAAAATACACCAAACACACCAAGTTAAAATATACCTACAACTGGCGCTAACTCCAAAGTGCCATCCCTCCATATATTCTGGTCTTCTACTCTGATTTGCTGGATAGCCACGTGCTGCCCAGCATCTCCAGCAACCCTGCTGTGAGACCAGAGGGGGTGCAAGGTTACAGGAGCAAGGTGAGGCACACAGTACATTACAGAAACATTACACCTCTACTCTGTGCTTCTCCTCTTAGACCTGTCCTCCGCCTTAGACACTGTCAACCACTCACTCCTCATACAAATCCTCTCCTCTCTCGGCATACGGACTTGGCTCTTTCCGGATCTCCTCTACATCACGATCGGACATTCAGCGTCTCTCACCCGCCCACCTCCTCCTCTCGCCCGCTCTCTGTTGGTGTCCCCCAGGGGTCAGTCCTGGGCCCACACTCTTTTCTATCTACACTTGGTCTGGGTAACTAATACCCTCAAAATTTTAATTTACCACCCTGTATGCTGAGAACCCAACTCTACATCTCCCGGCCCAGATGTCACCTCTCTACTCTCCCGGATCCTTGACTGTCTTTCGTCCATATCCTCCTTCTTCTCCTCACGTCTCCTGAAGCTAAAAAACTGGAAAAAACTGAATTCATCATTTTCCACCGTCCCCCTCCATCCCTCCACCTGATCTCTCTATCACTGTTAATGGTTTATACCCCTCACCACCCTCCACAAGCCCGCTGCCTTGGGATAACCCTTGACTCCAATCTTCCTTCAAACCGCACGTCCAAACCCTCAACCTCTGCTGCTTCCCTCCACCTAAAAATAATCTCCTATCCTCTCATTCCTTAACTTCAAAAGCACAAAAATGCTTGTCCATGCCCTCGTCATCTCACGCCTAGACTACTGCAACATCCTTCTCTGTGGCCTCTAGCACCCTCGCTCCCCTTCAATCCATCCTTAACTCTGCTGCCCGTCTGATTCACCTCTCTCCTCGCCACTCCTCTGCCTCTCCCCTCTGCCAATCCCTTCACTGGCTTCCTATTGCCCAACGAATCCAATTCAAGTTAGCAACCTTGACCTACAAGGCTCTCCATAACCTCTTCCCATCCATACAAATCTGCCAATCTCCAGATATCTCCCCTCACGCAACCTCCACTCCTCACAGGACCTTCTCCTCTGCTCTCCTCTTATCAGCTCCTCACATAACCATCTCCAAGACTTCTCTCGTGCTTCCGCCACACTCTGGAACTCACTGCCCCAACACCTCAGACTCTCCCCCACTCCCCACCGCCTAAAAGCAACCTGAAAACCCATCTCTTCAGGATTCCCTTTATAACCAACAATAACCCTGCTGTCACTACACTATCAACAACCATGTCTGCCCCTCGCCTTCTGTCTCTTCCCACCTTCCTTGCTGAGTGTAAGCCCTCACGGGCAGGGACCTCTCTCCTTCTGTACCAATTGTTAGTTATTAATATGTAACCTTTGTTCTTGTTTGACCTATGTTATGTATGAAACCTGAATGTACAGCGCTCTGGAACCAAGGGGGCTCAAAAATAAAAAAATAATAATATAATAAAATTAAAATAATAATTCATAGTTTTTCATAGTGCCAAAAAGGGAGAGGGAGAGCGCCATAAGGAGTGATCTTCCCTTGCTGAACCACTCATTGCCTTTCACCCAGCCAAGCCAGCATCGCTCTGCTCTGTACTGACGAGGGGCAAACACCCTGAAACAGCTGTCTACAGATGGGTGATGCTGGCTTGGTTAAACCCATTTTTCCAAAACCCTTGGTCAAAAGCAAATTGAGGATTTGTTACATCCAGGAGAGGGCACTTGAGCTTCTCAGCTCCTTTCCCATAATGCCTTGTGATATTTCATAGTTGGAAATGGATGTGTCGACATATGTTACACTGAGGTTATACAATTCTGCTCCTGGACATTATGCCATGTGCTTAGATCAATTCTGAAGTCTGATCATTAAATAGTATCCTGCTGTTCACATCACAGAAAAAAACTGGATTAAAATGAAATATAACCACAGACGAAGACAGGCTGACTTACTGCTACCCAAGCAGGTCAGAAACTGATTCCCAATAGGATTCAGAGAAGCCACAATGCCATGTAGGAGGGATCCACAGGGGCAAAGTACTAATAGGTGACCGCTCACTCACCTTCTATGCATGAGGGGAGTGACCAGCTTAATATGTTACCTGCACAAAAATAAACATTTTTTTTACATATACAGTTATGTGCTGGCGTAACAGCCTATTGGCGACGCCACTACTTTTCGATTGGACGGGCTGTCCAGCATCTTCTAAGTGCTCAACACTGAAATTGACATCCCATACCTCTCAACTATTTGGAAGGTCAAAAAGAGACATTTATGGTTAACTGAATAAAATATGTAATTTTAAAAACCTGTGAAGGTGTATGTATATTGCTGCTACACCACCTACGCTCATTTTTTTCAAAAAATTCTTTTGGATGTGCAAAACCAAATATTGTTGTCTAGATCGTCCGTATGGGTGAGTGGCTGTCTCCTTGTTGGTTTTTTGCACTCCATCCACCTTCACAGGTTTTTAAATCAATGCAGTGTACCTTGTAGCAGGAGCCTTCACTCCCTGGAGTATGGATGTCTGAAAGCCCAAAAGAGGTAATGTAGTGTAGGTTCCCAAACCTGTTTGAGGTCCCCTTTGCTGATTGGGAGGTGGGCTTAAGCAGTTTTGATAAAAAATGTGAACTAAGAACCTCAAAACAATTTTCATGTATCCTAAGTAGCAAAAATGCTGTCTCAAAAATTCCTATGTGCCTTTTGTTTTTTAGTTAATAGTGTGCTGCTGGCATTGGAATGTGTAGCCATAAGCTTCAGTCATTTTTTATTTATTATTGAGCACAAAATTGTCCAAATTTAGACTTTTAGATTGACATGTATGTATGGGACTGCATCAGTATTCTGGTGTCCTTTCAGCCTAAAAACTGTTGCAACCCGGTTCTCTAGATGTATGAGCAGGCACACTACAAAAGTAGGTGCATTATGTGGCGTTTGCGGCACTTTGTAATGTACCGAAGATGTGGGGACATTCTGGAGGCGTCACACCATAAACCATATGATTTTACACATTTATAACTGGAGGACGGCAAAACTAGGTGCATTACTTCTGGAACAGGGAGACCAAGTTACAAGTGGTTTACCTGAGTCTGAGTTGTCGTTGTGGAACTAGAAAGCGCTAAATCTGAGACCCGCAGTAGAACAGGTTCATAAAGTCTGGCGCATTCTACACTACTAATGCGCTCAATAAAATTGATGTCTGCACGCCAAAAAACATACATGTCGCCTTTAGGGTCCAAACTGAAACAAATGACTAAATAATATATACATTGTAGGGTAATGTGCAGTTAGGAACCAGTCTGGTGTTTTTTTGGGGACAATGGAGTAAAAAGTTTATTGATGCAAGTTTATTTATCAAGTCGAAAAGATTGACATTTAAGAAGTAAAGAGGAACAGAGGGATTGGAGACAAAAATAGCGACTGGCAGTCCAAACGAGGGACTCTTGGGAGGTACGCGTCTCCCCTACTGGCAAGTACAAAGGCTTAAAAGGCAGTTTCCAACAGAATACCGAAAAACCCACTGTGCACTGAAGAGGAGATTACACAAGTGCAAAATGCCGGTAAAACAGCCCCTCTCTCCACTCTCTTTAGGGGAACCTGTCATATAGTTTATGCCACCTTAGGTGAGGGCAGCACAAGCTAGTGACAGACCTGCTGTTTCCGGTGCTGTGTCCCTTATTCTGTAAAATGCAGCAGTTTCAGAGAATTTAGTGCTCAAACCTGACAGTTTACAGCCTGTTCTGCCAGAGGAGAGTCCGCTTATTCATGAGCACGTGTTAGCCCCGTCCACCCATGACAAGGCCCCCCTCCCTGGTTTTTTATTGACAGGTTTCTACCTATTCACAGTTATAAGCAAACTTGGGTGGGCGGGGCTAACCCCTGCTCATGAATACACTGGACTCTTGTATGGCAGAACAGGCTGCAAACTACCAGATTTGAGCATAAAATTCCTTGAAACGGCTGCATCTTACAGAATAAGGGACATGGTGCTGGAAACAGCAGGTCTGTCACTAGCTTGTGCTGTCCTCAGCAAGGGGGGCATAAACTGTGACAGGTTCCCTTTAAGGTGGGGGGAGCTGCATGACACATAGATAGGCTTGTATGGGATGCCAGTCTTAAATCCTGTGTAGTGCACTGGCATTCCACTCTCCCCAACATCAAAAGACCAAACTGCATGCTGAAAAAATATAAGACATGAGGTTTTAGCTGCTATTTTGGTCCAAATACACAATCTCGCAACTTGTGTCAAGGGTCCTCATTGTCTTACGAAAAAAATACATGACAGCAAAAAATAGGACAAAAATGAAATATAAATCACAGAAGAATGGAGGCTTCCATGTTATCCTGTAGTTCACTGGTTTACCTAGAGTGGAGTACTGTACACACTCTACGAGATCTACAGGTCGCCAATGTCGCCCTATTCTATCACTGTGGCTGGCACATTAACCCCTTAAGGACCCAGCCTGTTTTGACCTTCCTGACACAGCCCTATTTTTGAAATCTGACATGTGTCAATTTATGTGAGAATAACTTTTTGACATTTTTACCTATTCATGTGATTCAGAGATTGTTTTCGCGTGACACATTGTGCTTTAAGTTAGTAAGAAATTTTTATCCATACAATCCTTGTTTGTTTGTGAAAAAATATCAAAATTTCATGAAAATTTGGAAAAATTAGCGATTTTGAAAGTTGCAAAATTTCTGCGTGCAAGTCAGATAATTATTCACCACAAAATAGTCTATAACTAGCATCTACCATATGTCCACTATAGGTTGGTTTCATTTTTTAAATGTCTTTTTTTTTTTTTTATGACATTAGAGGGCTTAGAAATTTATTAGTAATTTCTCACATTTTCAAGAAATTTGCAATATACAATTTTTTTAGGGACCACTCCAGTTCTGACGTGGCTCTGAGGGGTCTGCATGTTAGATACCCCCATAAGTGACGCCATCTGAGAAACTAGACCCATTAACGTATTTACAACATTATTTAGGAAGTTTGATAACCCTTCAGATATTTCACAGAAATTAAAGCAAAGTGGAGGTGAAATTTCAAAATTTCACTTTTTTTTGCAGATTTTCAATATTTATCCATTATTCACTGGAATACGGTAAATGTGACTAGGTAAATGCAACTTAATATCAATTCCCCCAGGTCTGCCATTTTTAGAGATATCCCATATGTGGCCCTAGTGCATTATTTGGCTCACCCATAAGCCCCAAAATACTCTGGGGTCTCATTTTCAATACGATTTTATTTAGGCGCCATTTCAGGTTTGGGGACACCCTAAGGTGCTAAAACTTAATAAACACCCCTAAATAGACTGCATATTGGAAACTACACCCCTTAATGAATATATCCAGGGGTGCATTGAGTATATAGACCCCACAGGTGATTCACAAATTTTTTTTAGCATAAGGCTGTGAAAATTAAAAAAATTTTTTTTTTCAATAATCTGCAATTTTAGCTTAAAATGTTTCATATATACAAGGAATCCTGGAAAAAAGAACCCTAAAACTTTGTTAAGCAATTTCTTCCAAGTTCGGCAATACCCTACATGTGGGTGTAAACTGCTGTTTGGGCGCATGGCAGGGCGTTATAAGGGAGGGAGCGCTATTTGGCTTTTGGAACACCGATTTTGGTGGGGCCATGTCGCATTTTGCAAAGCCCCCAAAGTAGCAGAACAGGCGAAACCTCCAGAAGTCGCCCCATTTTGGATTCAACACCCATCAGGGATCTCATCTAGGGGTGTACTGTGCATTTTGGATGCACAGGTGTTCCATAGTTTTTTTTTAGCATTGGGCAATGAAAATGGGGGGAAAAACGCAGTTCTGTCATTGTTATTTGAGTTTCAATTTTTACACATACATGCCAACTCTCCCGTTTTTAGCGGGGGGGGTCCCGCTATTTGGGGTCCCCTCCCGCCCTCCCGGGGAGTTGGATTCCTCCCGCCGCCTGCAGGCGGCGGGCGTCCTTTAAATTACCGGCGGCGCAAGAGTAAGCGCTGGTGCGCTACTCTTGCGCCGCGGGACCACTCCTACAGGCGGGTGAAGCGGCGCTCCCTCCTCCCCTTCTCCCCTGTATGCCCGGCGTCTGTGCGCGCCGTGCATACAGGTCAACGGCGCAGGGGGAAGTGACGCGCGGCTCTGCAGGGGAGTGACCGCGCGGCTCTCTCTCACTTCCCCCTGCGCCGCTGAAGAGATCGGGCAGGAGCTGGCCACGCTGCAGGAGCCTGGTAAGGTAAGTGGATTTTATTATTTGATTTTTATTAGCTTTCGGGGGGGGGGGTCTGCCTGGCAACAATGGGGGCTCTTCCTGGCAACAGAGGGGGCACTACCTGGCAACAGAGGGGGCACTACCTGGCAACAGAGGGGGCACCTACCTGGCAACAGAGGGGGCACTACCTGGCAACAGAGGGGGCACAACCTGGCAACAGAGGGGACATCTACCTGTCAACAGAGGGGGCACCTACCTGGCAACAAGGGGGCACTACCTGGCAACAGGGGGCACTACCTGGCAACAGAGAGGGCAACTACCTGGCAACAGAGGGGCACTACCTGGAAACTATGGGGGAACTACCTGGCAACAGAGGGGGCACTACCTGGCAACAGAGGGGGCATCTACCTGGCAACAGAGGGAGCATCTACCTGGCAACAGAGGGGGCACAAACATGGAAAAAGAGGGGGCAACTCCCTGGCAACAGAGGGGGCACTACCCTGGCAACAGAGGGGCACTACCTGGTAACAGAGGGGGCACTACCTGGCAACAGAGGGGCATCTACCTGGCAACAAAGGGGCACTACCTGGAAAACAGAGGGGCACTACCTGGATACCAGAGGGGGCATCTACCTGGCAACAGAGGGGGCACTACCTGGCAACAGAGGGGGGCACTACCTGGCAACAGAGGGGACATCTACCTGGAAACAGAGGGGACATCTACCTGGGCTACAGATGGGGGCACTACCTGGAAACAGAGGGGACATTTACCGGGGCACCAGAGGGGACACTACCTGGCAACAGAGGGGACACTACCTGGAAAAACAGAGGGGACACTACCTGGTAACAGATGGGGCACTACCTTGGCTAACAGAATGGGGCACTACCTGGCTAACAGATGGGGCACTACCTGGCAACAGGGGGGACATCTACCTGGCAACAGAGGGGGGGCAACCTACCTGGCTAAAAAATGGGGGGCACCTTTACCTGGCTAACAATGGGGGCACCTACCTGGCTAACAATGGGGGACACCTACCTGGCTAACAATGGGGGGCACCTACCTGGCTAACAAAGGGGGCCATCTACCTGGATAAAAATTTTGGCTCTACCTGCTACAGAGGGGCATTTTACTTGGCTAAAAAGGGGGCATCTACCGGCCTGTAAGGGGCCTACCGGGTTATGGGGGCTACTACCTGGCTATAAGGGCATTTTACCTGGCTTTCTTCCAAAGCCGTTTGCAGTTAGGTGGTGTGGGTGTGGCTTTTCGAAGGGGCGTGGCATACCAACAAGATGGGCGTGTCCAAATTCTCCTGCTTTTCCATTTTCGAAAGTTGGCAACTATGATTTTACAGCATTCGCCGTGCACTGTAAATGATGTGATAACTTTACTATGGTGGTTGGTACAATTACAATGATATAGATTTTATATAGTTTTTTCTGTTTTATTACTTTTACACAGTAGAAATACGTCTATAAAAAATTGTGTTTTTATGTTGTTATTCTGACAGCCAAAACTTTTTTTATTTTGCTGTGTGCAGAGCTGTGTATGGGCTTTTTTTTTTGCGGGATGAGTTGAAGTTTTTATTAGTACCATTATGGGGTGCATATGATGCTATGTTTACTTTTTATTAAGGTTTTTCTGAGATGTTTTGAAAAAAATACAGCAATCTTGGTAGTGTATTTTATTTTTAATTTTTTATAGCGGTCACTGTACGGTATATATGACATGTTAGCTTTCCCTCAGCAGTCAATACGATTACACCGATCCCCAAATTTTGTATATTTATTTAAGTTTTACTGCTTTTATACAATAAAAAAAACTTTTATTCAACCAGGAAAATACGTTTTGCCATCCCCATAGTCTGAGGGGCCATAACTTTTACATTTTTCTGTGCTTGGAGCTGTGTAGGGACTTGTTTTTTTGGCGCGATGAGTTGACGTTTTTATTTAGTATCATTTTTGAGGGGACAAGGCTTTTTGATCGCTTTTAAATCCATTTTTTGGAGGCCAGGGGGGAAGAAAATACTGCAATCCTAGTAGTGTTTTTTTTTTTTTATTTTAACAGGGCTAAACCGTGCAGTATCCGTGATAAGTTAGCTTTACTCTTTGGTCGCTTACGATTATGGCGATACCCTATTTATATAGTTTTTTTTTATGTTGAAGCACTTAAAAAAAAAAGAAAGTGTTTTTAGTGTGTAAAACAAATTATATGCACGCTATCTTCTGGGGAGCTATACATTTTTTATTTTTCCGTATACAGAGCTGTATAAGGACTTTTTTTTTGCGGGATGAACGACCGTTTTAATTGGTACAATTTGGCGTTTCTAGGAGTTTTTGTTCGCTTTTTTATTCCATTTTATGTGCTGCGGGATGAACAAAATCTTAATTCTGTTTATTGTTTTTTTTTTTTTTTTTTTTTACGGCGTTCACCGTACGGGTTAATTAACATTACAGATTTATAGGGAAGATCGTTACGCACGCGGCGATACCAAATATGGGTAATTTATTTATTTTTTATTTTTTTTTGGGGATTGGGTTTGTAAAGGGGAAAAGGGCGGTGTACTTATTTTTATTTTATTTTTCGTTTTGGTTTTTTAATTGTTTTTCAATTTTTTTACTTTTTTACACTTTTTCCCATTTTATTTTACTTTTCCCCATAGGGGATTTGAATGAGAAGATCTTTAGATCTCTCATTCAAAAGGAATCAGTGCATAGCTTGTTGCTATGACTGGTTCCTTATGACAACTGTCAGTCACGATGCCCGGGGCCCTGCCCACAGGGCACGGCCGGCCCTCGTGACGTACCCGACAACCCGGAAGGCATTCTCTGCCCTCCGTGTTGTCGTAGGGAGGCAGGAGCTGCACGGATCGTTGCGATCCGGGGCGCTGCTGCCGCCGACAGAGACGCAGGAGGAGCGATCTCCTCCTGCATCTCCCTTAGTTATTGCGACCCGGGATTGTCGCTTAATTACGGGTTAACCCCCCCACCCCGGAGCGAGGGGGGTCGGGGGGCCCGCGTGCGGGGATTAGCGTAAATATACAGTGACACCCTGCCCGTTGCGCAAAACTCTGTTTTAAAGAGTTCGCGCGATCCCCAGGAGTATCCTCGTCCGGGGTGCGTAAACCCCCAAACCCCTGACGTATGGATATGTCTAAAGTCTTAAGGGTAAAAGGGTTTTATCTTTAGAATCAGCTAACCCTTGAAAGCTTCAATCATTTTCATTTTAAATCCGGGGGGAGTCTCTTCCTCACAGGCTTCTCTCCTCCAGGGGGCGGTTCTCCCCCCATTGAAGAGTTGTGACATCATCTTTTTTAAAAGCGGGAAAGGGAGAGGTTTTCAGCTCGGGGCAGCCCCCTTTCTGCTTCTCGGGCTGCGGGTTCTCAGTGGGGCTGCAAAAGCCCCTTGTAACCAAGCCCCTGTATTGCTATAACCAATCCTGTAAGTGTAATCGTTATAACACAGCCGAACTGATGAAGAAGTGGAGGAATGACACTGCCCCCCCATTCCCCCTTTTACGGGCAGGAGGTTAAGCAACTTAAAAGGGCTTTTATATGGGGGAAGCAGTGAAAAAACTGGTTTTAGAGGGGAGCGAAGGGTATAAGACTTTGTTATATGAGGGGAGAGAGAATCTATCAGTTAGATAGTCAGTGATTGCCCAGATCGTTCACCTTAGGGTATGTTCACATGATGTAATTTCGGCGCGAATTTCGCAGCGTATTTGCGCTCCAATACAGGTGAGATGTGCGCCAAAATTACGGTAATCCATAGTGCTCATAGAGAACTATGGGTTACGCCTCCTCTCTCTGCTCGTACAATACGATCGTTTTGTATGTACGGGGAGATAAGTGAGACGTCACTTAATCGTGGCGAATACGCACCACGAGAAATGAATGTCGGCCGGCCTCCCAGTGCCGCGGGAGTACACGTGTATCAGCGCGACTCCCAAAACACACGGTGTACTGCGGCGCGTACTGTAAGCACCACAGTACATCGTGTGAAAATTCCCTTAGAGCTGGGAGATGAGTATAGAGGCAGCAGCCATCTCAGTCAGTTAGTTTCACTTATGATTTACACAGCTCAGAGGGGAGTAAGCACAAAGTGCAGGCAGCCAATCACATCCGGGGGCGTGTCCCAACAGGCAGAATGACATATTCGTCAGCCCATCACAGAACAAGGGGGGGGGCGTGTCCTGTCCAGCTGCAGCAGAAATAGCTATAGATGCACAGATCGGCTCATATCTGCTATACTAAGTCAATATCATGTCAATTCTTTTCAAGACGGACCCGAGCGGCGCTTTTGAAACACGCAGCGGCGATCCCTCATGTGAACGCTGCTGCGTCTTCCTAATAGCGAGCAGTGATAATCTCGCTGCTAATTGTTAGATCTACAAAGCGCTTGTAACACGGAGTGAAAACTCTGTGTGAACAAGCCCAATTACTGTGATGTTGCCAAAGGTCATTTTGCTCTAACCATACCAAAGAGGAGGAAGAACAGGCAGAAGTTCAGGGGGCTACAGCTGTGTTTATTATGTGTAGAGGGGGCGACAACATTGTTTTATAAGTGACAGAGACTGCAGCAGTGCTTTATACTGTATGTGACAGAGGAGGGGGATCCAGCAGTGCTTTATACTGTATGTGACAGAGGAGGGGGATCCAGCAGTGCTTTATACTGTATGTGACAGAGGAGGGGGATCCAGCAGTGCTTTATACTGTATGTGACATAGGAGGGGATCCAGCAGTGCTATTATACTGTATGTACAGAGGAGGGGGATCCAGCAGTGCTTTATACTGTATGTGACAGAGGAGGGGATCCAACAGTGCTTTATACTGTATGTGACAGAGGAGGGAGCTACAGCTGTGTTTTATTGTGTGACAAAGAAGTGGGTACAACAGTGTGCAATATATGAGGAAAGGGCACAGCATTGTTTTATAAGTGACAGAGGAGATGGCTATAGCTGTGTTTATTATGTGACAGAGAAGAGGGCCAGAGCAGTGGTCTTTATGTGAGGAGAGGGCCAGAGCAGTGGTCTATATGTGAGGAGAGGACCAGAGCAGTGGCCTATATGTGAGGAGAGGGCCAGAGCATTGGTCTATATGTGAGGAGAGGGCCAGAGCAGCAGTCTATATGTGAGGAGGAGGCCAGAGCAGCAGTCTATATGTGAGGAGAGGGCTAAAGCAGTAATCTACATGTGAGGAAAGGGCCAAAGCAATGGTCTATATGTGACATGTACAGAGGACACTGTCTGGCACAATTATTTTTATCTGAAATATAGCAGGTACAGTTATGGGACAACAAAAAGGAGCAGAACTTAATGCAGCAGCAGGATGGGGAGCTTTTGTGGCAATAAAGAATCTGTGGGGAGGATGCTGGAAGAAAAGATGACCAAAAAAAGAGGTTAACACCTCAAGTCAGCCAAGATGTCACCAATGAGGCAGCATTTCATATTTCATATTAGTATATCTAAAAAAAACCTGTCTGTAATAGATATAATTGTTTCTACAACATTTAATTCATTGTGTTGATGTAATGAACAATGTTGCAGGGAGGCCCAATCATGAAACTTCTGCACTGGGACCACCAAAGTGTTAAATGTCCCTGGTCGTGAATGGGGGATTGCGCAAGACCTGCCTACTGATAGGCTTCACTAAGGATGAAGTCTATGTGCTCCACTGTCTGAGAGCAGTGATTGTGCTTCCCTTTTGTCCACAGGGTCATAGCTATAGGGGATGCAGAGGTAGCAGTTGCTACCAGGCCCTGCAGCCTAAGGGGGCCCCAAAGCCCTCTTGCACATAAGGAGACACCAGCATTTCAAGTGGGACATGGTAGCTGGGGGCCAATTTCATTTTTTGCACTAGGGGCCAGAGGCTTCAAGTTACGCCTCTGGGTGTCCAGTTTGCATTGAAGACATTAGTGTGAGTACATTCATTAGTATATACAGACATTGAGCTCCCCATACCTTGGCTCTGTGCTCCCACTCCCTGGCCAGCAGAGACTAATGATGACACCTCTGATTGGGATATGGAATTTGACACAAAATCTGCATCTGATTCCATGTCCAAATCTGATTACAGTCCTCATCCTATTGACTTAAATGGGAAATCCTTGTATCGGTACAGACAACGCAGAATTTCTAGATGTGCATTAGTCCCAATGAAATTACCTCTCCTCTCCTCTCCCTGAGTGTGATTCAGCCTAGAAACTGCCCCATTGAAGGCATAACAACTGCCCATTGAGGTCATGATGTGTATAGTGACATCTCAGCTGCAAGCCAAAAATTGGCCAAAAGGGCGGTGACATTGTCAGAGTAGATGACATATTGACATGTAAAGGAATATATATGATCTGTAAGCTGGATGGTTAATATAGTATCTTGTGCAACAAGTGAAAATGACTACACAGCTACTGAACTATGCCAGGGCCTGCCCAACACCACTTCTCTGCATAGAAAATTGGAAAACAAATTAAGCTTTTAAGGATTATAATTTTTTTGGAATAAATATTCTGGGTCACTGTGAAACGCCTGTATGGCAAGTTTTACTGATAGCCCACTGTTTGCCATGTATGAAAAAAGAAATGAATGTCCAAACAGTAAACCACTTTCTTATTGGCACCACATTTACACTATAAAGGGAACTTCAGAAAGCCTGGTGTCTGTAGTTACACTCAGTGTCGGACTGGGGTGCCTAGGGCCCACAGGTGGAGTTGGTTCTAGGGGCCCACCATTTGAGCTGTTTCTGGGCCCACCGGTGGAGTTTATTTTAGGGGCCCACCCTACAGCTACTGTAACTGACTGTAGATGCCTCCTACACCCTGCATTTTGCTTTCTGCCTCTCTTTCTCTGCATTTTTGCCTCTTCTGAGGATGTATATGCAATTAAAAAACAATGCCAGGTCTACCATGCTCAGGGGCCCACCGGGGGTTTCCCCTATTCCCCTGTGGGCCAGTCCGAGCCTGGTTACACTGACATCAATAGTAAATGGCCGGTGACTGGGAATCAAAGAAGTACTGTCTGAATGGACCATAGCAACTAATCACAGCTTTCATTCTTTAAGAGCCAAATGTATTATTTGCTTACATAGTGTGACATGAGATGGTGACATGGAAGCAGGAAGAAACTTTTTGCATGTCAGAATTTGCAAAAACTGGACCAGGGTAAAGGTGGTGCCTGAGCCAGTCTCGTGGTATTGGCTCTACACTGCCCTGTATGTATGACCTGCAGAAGAACAGCCAGACCAGGGTAAAGGTGAGGTGCCTGAGCCAGACTTGTGGTATTGGGTCTAACACTGCACCTGTATGTATGGACCTGCAGAAGGAACAGACCAGGGTAAAGGGGTGCCGAGCCAGACTTTTTTGGTATTGGCTCTACACCGCCCGTATGTATGACCTGCAGAAGAACCACCAGACCAGGGTAAAGGTGGTGCCTGAGCCAGACTGTGGTATTGGTTCTACACTGCCCTGTATGTATGACCTACAGAAGAACAGCCAGACCAAGGTAAAGGTGGTGCCTGAGCCAGACTTGTGGTATTGGCTCTACACTGCTAAATGGAAGGTAAAGACCTGCAGGAGAACAGCCAGACCAGGTAAAGGTGGTGCCTGAGCCAGACTTGTGGTTTTGGCTCTACACTGTCCCCGTATGTATGACCTGCAGAAGAACAGACCAGGGTAAAGGTGGTGCCTGAGCAGACTTGTGGTATTGGGGCCTCTACACTGCCCTGTATGTAATGGACCTGCAGAAGAACAGACCAGGGTAAAGGTGGGGCCTGAGCCAGACTTGTGATATTGGCTCTACACTGCCCTGTATGTATGACCTCAGAAGAACAGACCAGGGGAAAGGTGGTGTCTGAGCCAGACTTGTGGTATTGGCTCTACACTGCGCCTATATGTATGACCTGCAGAAGAACAAGACCAGGTAAAGGTGGTGCCTGAGCCAGACTTGTGGTATTGGCTCTACACTGCCCTGTAAAGTAATGAGCTGCAGAAGAACAGACCAGGGTTAAGGTGGTGCCTGAGCCAGACTTGTGGTATTGGATTCTACTACACTGTCCTGTATGTATTGACCTGCAGAAGAACAGCCAGACCGGGTAAAGGTGGTGCCTGAGCCAGACTTGTGGTATTGGTTCAACACTGTCCCTGTAAGTATGACCTGCAGAAGAACAGCCTGACCAGGTAAAGGTGGTGCCTGAGCCAGACTTGTGGTATTGGCCCCTACACTGCCTGTATGTATGATCTTCAGAGGAACAGGTTCATACATTCTGGGCTTTCATGCTGCCCTTTAAAACTATTTGAATGGCCTGTCAGCCCATCTTTTATACAAGTCCCCTTAGTGTATCTGCCCCCACCCCCCCCTTTCCCTTTTCCCTTTCCAAACCAAAGGATTTGAACAACCCCGAGACAATACATTTTCCCAAAAAAGGGGGAGTCCTATCCACGGGTATGTTGGCACATTTCCCCGGACGGCCCCCCAACACCGCCGTTTTTAAACCCTTGGGGAAATCACAAAGAACCGTAGGTGTATTTTGATAAATATAGATAAAAACTCGGGGTAGATATTTTGGTTTTTTTATGTTTTCTAACCCCCTTTTTTCTAAAAATTTTTTTATGAAAAACCAAGGGGAAAAAAAAGTGCACATCCTTTTGGGAAACCCCCCGTAATTTAAAAGGGAAAACCCCATAGTGAAAGGGGGGAAAAAATTTAAACCCCTGTTCTGAAAATTGGGTTTAAAAATGACAAAAGTCCGGGTTTCGCTCCCTTTAAAAATATTGTATTTCGTCTATGAATCCCTGTAAAAAATTTTATCAAAAAAATTTACAATTTTTTTCAAAAACTACATGTTTAATTTCCCTTTAAAATAAAGCAATTTGTACCATTAAATAAGCAAAAAAGTAGTATAGATTAGAAAGGGGAAAAAAGAAAAAAAATTCAGGGCTACCAAAAAAAGTACAACGTATTTTAGCAAAATACGGAAAAAGGTGGGTTTAAAAGGTTCCCCATGGGGGGAGAGTAATCCGGGTTTTTTAAACAAGAGACTGTCAGAGGGCAAAAGCAAAAAAAGTTTTTCTGGTCCATTTAAAATTTTTTCCCCAAACCTTTTTGTGCCATTTTCCCCTTAGGGCCCCATTGACAAAAAAATTGCCCAAAGCCCATTTGTTTGGGCTCTGTTAGGAAACTGTAAAAAATTTTTCCCCGATGCATTTTCCCGGGCCTGGGCCAAAAAGACTTCAATAGGGCAAATGTTAGTCCCCCAATTTGGCCTTTCCCTTCGCCCTTTTTTACGAAAGTATAAAGGTTTTTTTGCGTCCGACACAAAACCAAAAATAATTCCCTTTTGGTTCCAATTTTTTAAAAAACAAATACAAAAGGGGGGAAAATCTCTAATTAGGACTTCCTTGGGCCCTTTAGAATACCTGGCCTCGCAAAGTGGTCTGTCATAATACATATTTCAGAAAAAGGGTTACCCCACAGATCCCATGAAAAAGGCTTCCAAAATGCAATTGTTTGGGCCCCTTTTCTTTCTGACAAACAAAAATTTTTCAGCTGGGGGTTTTTTTTTTACCTTCTAAATAAAAGTGCCCCTCACAGTCACAGTTGAGACTTTTTGGGGGCATACTGCATTAGCAGGAGAAATTAGTAAACACCCCCTTGGGAAATTTTTGAAACCCGGTTCAAAACTGCATTGGGGAAATTGGTTTTTGGAGCCCCTGAATACATTCTGCCCAAAATGGGGGAAGCGCTGCAAATTTTTTGTCTATTTAAAAAAAAACAGATTCCGCAAAAGGGAAACCCAAAAAGATCCAACCAATGTTTGTCAAAGGGGTTTTTTTAAAAATAGAACCCGCTTCCCAAATCTATGGGGCCCCAAAAGATGAAAGGTTTTGGGGCTAAAACTACTTTTTCCCCCCAAAAAAACCAAAGGGCAAAAAAGTGAGTTTTAGACAAAAAAATGTTTTCATTTTTTGTGACCCTATGACGGAGGTTTTCCCATTTTGGGTTTCTGAAGCAGATGTGAACCCCGGCCTTTTTGTCCCTTATTTCCAGGAAATATTAAAACAGAGGAACAGCAAACACAGATTTTCAGGAAAAAATTTCTCCAGAATTTTTTATTTCAGGAAAAGTTTAAAAAGTTTAAACGGGGTGTTTGGAGAGTAGACACCAGGGGATAATAATTAGGAACACAAGGGGTTTAAGAAAAAGTTTCCCTCATGGCCGCCAGGAAGGGGGGGGGGGGCCGGGGGTGATGTGCTAGTAGGGCCTTCCAAACAAAAATAAACATTGAATTTTTTTTGGGATCTACAAAATGTTTTAAATTTTTTTTTCACTCCCCCATTGCCATTGGTTTTTGAGCCTCAGACTTTCTGCCGTAATTCCTCAGGAATCCCTTTTTATTGACCCTTTTAAAACAATAAATTTTTTTTTATTACCATTAATAATAATTTACAAATAAAACTTTGCATGGGGATATACTGTATATTTTCAAAAGATAAAATTTTTTACATTTTTTTCCAAAAACCCCGTAATCCTTAAAAAGAATTTTTTTTTTTCTAAATGGCTAAATTAAAAAAGTGTTTTTTTTCCCTCCTCACCTGGTTTAACCCATCTGACCTGGGGAAAAAGGGGGACTTTAAAACCTTGGGTTTTTAAAAAAAATTTTGAAAATTATAAACTTTAACAATATTATCTGACAAAAGGGCCCTAGGATTTGGCTGGGGGACTTGGTTTTTTTTATGGGGCTTTTTTGGCCTTTTTAAAAAATTTAAAAATTTTCCCCCCAAAAAGGGCCCTTTTTGCCCCCAAAAAAAACCCTTTTACATTATCACCCAACAAAAGATTTTTTTATAAATTTCGCTTCTCTACAGTACAGTTGGAAAAATTACCCACATTCCTGTATGTCTTTCATGAAATTTTGAGGTACAAGCAGTGATTGGGGTCGGGAAAGCGCCCCCCTAAGTATAGTGCAGTACAAAGGGCCTGTACTTCTTACATGTTTTTAGTTGGTGCCAGCAAATGAATTTGGGGGCTAGTACTCCTCTCTACAGAAAAGTGCGGTTTCTACATGTCCCGTCCCGCTTACATGTATTAGTGAGGTGCAAACCCGAGATTGGGGGTTAGTAGCCCCTCCTATAGTAAAAAGTGCCGGTAATACATGTCCGAAATGCCCTTTTCCCTTTATTAGTGAAATGCTGTAGTGATTTCCGGTCCCAGTTTTTGCATCCTCTTTTCCTTTTCCATTTTCTGTTAATGGGTATTTTTGGGGGGCCCAAAATTTCCCACTTCCCCTGTTTTTAAGTGAAAGGTGCATGCGGGGAATTTGGGGGGCCCAAAGTGCCTTTTTCTTTTATACAGTGGGTAACTCCTGTCCTTTACCGCCTCTTTCATGTACCATGATAAATGGCTCCCGGGCAACCCCGGGCTTGCTTTGTCTGGTTAGATTTTCCCTTTTTTTTTCTTTAATTTCACTCTGCATTGTGTTTTGGGACATTTTTTAGGTTGCAGGTCAATCAACCCGTTTTCCAAGTTAGGGGTTTTTCCCCCTAAAGGGCGTCCCGGAAAAAAATTTTTACTTTCATTTTTTTACTTTTCTGGTTTTAAAAAAAAACCAAAAATCACTTTGAAAAATGTTTGGTGTTTTTGTACAAAAATGGCATTTTAACTTTACAAAAAAATTATGTTTAATTGTCAAAATGGGAAAAACCCCCTTTTTGGGGGCCAAAAAATTTTGGGAAAATGCCCGTACTAAGACAAAACCAAAAGGTGTTCCCCCCAAAAAAACAAGAACACAAAGATCTTTTTTACCCAAAAAAACCCTTTTAAAAATAGAAAATAAATTAAATTTTTTTAAGTCCCTTTTTATTATTTGAGGTCACACGTAATTCCCCAAATTTTTAAAACCCCCTTGGGGGGTTTTTTAGCCCTGACTAAAAATCCCTTAAAATTTAAAAAAAACAAAAAAACGAAAAAAAGGTTAAAATTTTTTGCTTTAAAAAATTAGTGGGGTTTCCCCAAATGCCCTTTTTCCTTTTAAATTTAGGGGCCCTTTTTTTTAAAAAAAAAAAAGGGGCTTTTTTTGGGGACTCGCTGCCCTCTTTCTAGGGCCCCTCAAAAAAAGGAAACACTCTCATGTTGGCAAGTTAGAGGGGTTCTGTTTAAATTTTCGGGTTTTCAGGCTGTGGGGTAGATACAGACCTACAGGGCATTTACTTCTTTCGCAGAATAAAAAAGTAACGAGGAAAAACCCCGAGCACAAAAGATCCATGTTAAGATGAAGCAATATGCTTGGGGAAACCCCCCACCCGGGAAAATCCAAATCCCCGGCTGTTGAAGAAGGAAAATTCCCCCACAGGGAAAAAAAAACGGGCTTTTAAAAAAAAGAGAAGGATGGTTGTCAGTTGAGTGCAATTATCTCACACTTTAACAACTGAATGTTATAATATGTTTAATATGTGTGCTGTTTGCGCCATGTCTCGTGGACAAGCTTATCTCCTACTAAAAAGCCAAAAACACAAACAAAAAATAAATTCCTTGCCTGAGTCTTCACTCATTTGTCTGTGATGTTTTCAGTGCAAATTTGTGCTTTTCCTGTGCTTTATGAAGCCTCTGTTCTCTGTAGCTGACCAGCAACATATCCTGTATTAAAGTTGTTTTCATTTGTCCTGTAAGGCTATGTTTACACGGCTTAAATGGGATGTAAAATACGGGGCGAGATGCATCCCCGTCATTACGGTAATTCACAGTTCTCATAGAGAACTATGGATTACGTCTCCTCTCGCTGCTCGCACAATACGGCGAGCAGGGAGAGAAGTGACATGTCAATTATTCACGGCGTACACGCGCCGTGAATAATGAATGTCTATGGGGCCCCGCTCCCGAGTACACAGCGTAATTGCGGGGCGAAATATGTCCCGCAATTATGCCGTGTGAACATAGCCTAAAACTACAGATCCCAGGATCCTCTGCTGTGCTTTCGCAACCTTCCTCCCTCCCAACCTCCGTCTCATTGCATATCCCCTAATTCCTCCTAATTTGTGCTTTTCCTCTGCTATAGAATATGCTGTCCAGTTCTGGGCCCCAGTTTATAGAAGAGATGTAATGGAGCTAGAGAGGGCAAAGACGAGCAACCAAACTTATAAGGGGAATGAGCATCTTAGTTATGAGGAGAGGTTAGTAGAATTGAACTTATTTAGTCTTGAGAAAAGACGGTTTCGGGGGACAATGATTAATTTTATATAAATACATAAATGGTCCCTACAAAAAGTATGGGAAATATTATTTCAAGTGAAGCCCCCTCAAAAGACAAGGGGACATTCCCTTCGACTAGAGAAAAAAGGATTCAATCTCCAGAGGAGAAGAGCGTTCTTCACTGTAAGAACTGTGAATCTGTGGAATAGCCGCCTGAGGAGCTGGTCACGGCAGGAACTGTAGAGAGTTTCAAGAAAGGCTTAGATACCTACCTGAAACTAAAGAATATTAATGCGTACGTAGCTATGTAAAATTCTGGATCCTGGCTGGTGGAGGCTCGGGGGTCAGAGATAGGGTCTCCACTGGAGCAGATTGGTTCTTGCCTTGTGGGTTTCAGGGCATTAACCAGTGGGGAGGCTGGGCTTAATGTCCTTGTCTCTCTCCCATCACCCACATTTTCCCCACCCTTGGTTGAACTTGATGGACATATGTCTTCTTTCAACCCTACTAACTATGTAACTATGTAACTATATGTAGCCTCTGTTCTCTGTAGCTGACCGGCAACATATCCTGTATTAAAGATACTTTCCTTTGCCCTGTAAAACTACAGGTCCCAGGATCCTCTGCTGTGCTTTCTCAAC
The DNA here is from genome assembly GCA_025379985.1 of Phyllomedusa bahiana. Lineage (NCBI taxonomy): Eukaryota > Metazoa > Chordata > Amphibia > Anura > Hylidae > Phyllomedusa > Phyllomedusa bahiana. Next base: position 93,288 of record JAODAL010005262.1, read on the forward strand.
CTTCCTCCCTCCCAACCTCAGTCTCCGTGCACATCCCCTAATTCCTCCTTCACGTTGAAAGCCTTGCAATGCAGGACCAAAGGGTAATGACTTCTAAGGCTGCCCTGAAAAACCCCAATCACTTTGGTCACTTGATCTTGTGGGCTCGACACAAGTCTATATCCTGTGTGTGGAGACACATAGATCTACTGAGCTTCCTGTAATCAAACCACTAATACAGAACTGTGGGAGCCAACAGAAAATGTAATGAGAGTACATAACAAAGGTCCCTAACCTTGGGAGAATTTTTTTTTTTACTACTGGACAACTCCTTTAACTATGACAACCACCATAGTAGATGAATGGTAGTCACTCATTTTTCACAGGTGTCCTACTGAACACCAAGGGCCACATGTATGAGAACTGTCTTGGTCTAAGACTTTCCTTGCTGCCCATAGCAACCAATCAGAGCTCATAGCAACCAATCAGAGCTCCCCTTACATTTCATATAGTGCTCTGAAAAAATGAAAGGGGTGCTCTAATTGGTTGCTATGAGCAACAAAGAAAGTCTTAGACCTAGATAGCTTTCATACATGTCCCCCCAATTCTTTAACTCGTAAACTCTATGCATAATAAAGTATATTTCCAATTGAAAAATTCCTGAAAATTTTGGTCCACTTTCAGTAAATAGGAAATTGAGTCATTATATATTAATTATCCTACAACTCAGAAGCCCCTGGTATGCAACAAAAGCTGCTGCTTGAGAGTCAGACTGGGGTGGCTGGGCCCCACCATTGAAGTTGATTATTAGGGACCCAACAATGGAGCTAATTCTTGGGGCCCACCCTACAACTTCTGTACATGACAGCACATGCTGCACATGACTCTTGCACTCTGCCTCACTTTCTCTGTCTTTCTTCCTCAAAAGCAGCCCTAAGGCCCATGATGCCCAAAGGCCCACCATGCCCATTGGCAAGTCCAAGCCCGAGAGCATTGGTACTGATGGTAAACCAAGCATTTGATCGGAGTGAAGCTATGGGTCCCTCAAAGTTTTATAAGTACAAAAATATGGTTAAAAACGTGTTGACCCCAACACAATGAAGTATTGAACGCATTCTTGCTCAGTGTTATAGTTATGTATACTCACAGCAGACGAGCATAAAAGCTCCAGTAATGTAAAAACGACATCCTTTTCCCAGCGTGAAGAGCTGTGCGACGAACGCAATCAATGAAAAACAACAGAAGATGATAGCAAGGATCATGAAGGATTCAACTGCCCTCATAGACGGCCCTGAAAGAGAGAGGTCATAGCAGTGAATGAGCAGCAGATGCTAAGACATTATAGTATGGTGCAAAAAGGGACCCTGTAACATTGCAAATGCTGCCTGATCTGTCAGCTTCATGTTACAGAGCAGAAGGAGCTGAGTAGATTAATAATAATAATAATACTTAATAATACTAATAATAATAATAATAATAATAATAATAATAATAACATAATTTTGTAGGAAATAATTCAGAATAATTTGTATTTTAAAATTCCTCCTCATTCTTGTTTAGGAGTCAGATGGGCGGTCCTACCATTGGACTCCTAAGACTAATATAAGCGATATATAAATTAATAAAATACAAGTTACAGGGAATCTTTTCAGTTCCTCCTGCTCTGGAACATGCTCAAAGATCAGATAGCATGTTCAATGTGACAGGATCCCTTGAAGTCATGAGGCATTTGTGATAAAATGTGGAATAGTCTAATATTCTTTCTAAGAACAGAAATAGGAGCCTGATATTAGTTTTTCTGTGAAATAAAGAAATTAAGCATTTTGAATATACGTTATATAACTACGTTATAGTTTTTTGTGGTTTGTACAGAAGTTTAAGTTTTATAATTTATAAGATTTAAAGGGGTTGTCTCACTACAGGGATTGCTTTTTATGTTAATGATCTTGCAAAAACAAGTCACTTTGCAATATGTGTCCATTAACAGTGTCCTACCTATTCCTAGATATCCCCTCTTGTATGGGCTGCATCAGCTCCTCAGGTCACTACACCTACAGACCTGTTTGATCTCTCATGATAGGCTGACAGCGCTGGTCGCTATAGCTACAGACCTGTTTGACCTCTCCTGATAGGCTGCCAGCACTGGTCCCTAAAGCTACAAACCTGGTGTCCTCAGCAGTTCGTCACTGCAGGACAGTAGAAGTCAGTAAACACACTCCTGAATTCAAAAATGAAACTGAGAAAACAGGACTGAGGTAAGATGAATCGATTTAGTGAGACAACCCCTTTAAGGGCTACATCTATAAATTCGTATGCAGTATTTTTTTGCTGTATATTGCGCCCAAAAACTGCCGGCATACTGTTGTATAAATGGCACGACACACTTTAATGCGCCTAGAATGTGCCAAACTTTGATGTGAAACTGCCATGCAAAGTTTGGTTCATTATACTCTATGCATCAAAATGTTTAGCACATAATACCTTAATTCATACTATTGTCTTATACACTCCTCTATATCTATTTAGAACTGGTGTGATGTCGGCGGCAAGTAAAAAAGGTGGCGCATGCAAATTCATGGATGTCGCCCTTAATTTGTATATATATATATATATACCCCTACTGAATGAGGCTATTTTGCGGCCAGAATAATATATATGTGCGTATATATATATATATATATATATATATATATATATATATATATATATTATTTTTTTTTATCTCGCCTCAAAATAGCCACAATGAGTATAATATATATGTGTATATATATATATATATATATATATATATATATATATATATATATATATATATTATTCTGGCCGCAAAATAGCCTCATTCAGTAGGAATATATATATACATATATATATATATATAAAAAAGAAGAAGCGCGGGTGTTCCTAGCGAAACGCGTAAAGCCACATTCTTTTATATCTTTGTTTTAATCGTAACAGTGGCATGAGCCCATTGTACTTTTAATAATAAAGTATAACTTTTTTTACTAACGAGGAAACTTCATTTGTAAAGAAGCGCGCCGGATCAACACTTTCCCCTGCTCGGGGAGAGCAATATATAATATATATATATTATATATATATATATAATTATTTTTGGCTGCAGAATAGCCTCATTCAGTAGGAATATATATATTATCTGGCCGCAAAATAGCCTCATTCAGTAGGGGTTATCCAAATCCAGGCTACCTGAGGCAGAATCCACTTCAATGAAATGAGATTCAACTTTTATTCAATGCAGATTTTGAATCCATGTCTAATAAATTTTCCTCTGTGTTCCAATGAGAACAATAAAAAGCAGATTTCACTCCTTTCCAATGCAGAATCCACATTGGAATTGGCATAAAAAAAAGCGCGTGTGAACAAAGCCTTACGTTGTTTTGTGACGTCACAATGAAATTAAAATATTCATAATATTTTTAAAAGTTACTTACATTGTGCACCATCAATGAAGTCAAGAACATTGGTACATTTACTAGCCTCACAGTATTGCCATATACCGTATGATCTAAAACCGCTGCCATCTTCCATCCAAACCTGTAACACAATAACCACAGTAAGTACAAGTCTCTGACAAGATCCAGCTATTTTTCATGTCACTGTATTTCTTCTAAATGCAAGTTTATAAAGTGTCCATGTGCTAAAACAAATTTTCTATAAAATGCTGTTTGACTCGATATTATTTCTGCAGTTGTTCCTTTGTGGTAAATCTGATCTGGAGCGCTTGTTCAGCTGCAGGTAAGTGGCTTTGATTACTTTTAGCAGCAAAAAGTGACAGTTTTTTGCCGCTTGGCGCTCGCCCCGAATTTGCCTCCCCTTTTTACAGACCACACCCCTGCTTATTTAAGGCCGTGCCTCTTTTTTTTACATTCTTCTTTTCAAACAATAAATTATAATTGGCACATAAAAAAATCAGGTTTTTATGTCATGATATCATAAGAGACAGAACTTTGTTCCTTTTTTTGTCAAAGGAGCTGCGCGGTGGCTTTTTATTTGCTGTGTTTAGTTGACGTTTTCATTGATACTATATTAGGACGCATACAATATTTTCATTACTTTTGATTCTGGTTTTTGTGAAGCTAGAAGGGAAGAAAAAGTAATTCTGTTTTTTTTTTTTTTTTTGGTGTTCATTATTCAGATTAAATAACACTTTAAAATAAAGGGCCACATGTATGATAACTGTTTAGGTCTAAAACTCACTTTTTTGCCCATAGTTATCTATGGGCATAAAAGTTAGTTTTAGACCTAAACAGTTTTCATACATATGGCCCAAAGTGTTTTTTGAGGGAGAATCAGGTTTGGATTTTTTTGTTACAAATGTTTTCATTTAATTACTTTTGACTTTTTAACAATTTTATAGTCCCAATATGTGATCACTTGATCATTTTTATAGTACATAATGATACACTACTGTATTGCTATGTATTATACTGTACCTGCCGCAGGAGCTATTAGATTCTAATAGGCTTTGATACATGGCCGACCCAGTGGTCATTATTTTGCCTCTGGCTATTACAGTAACCATGGGCACTCTGTGATTGCATTGCAGGGGTGCTTATGGGTGACTACCTAGATGCCACGGATGTCACTGACCGCAGTATCAAGGGGGTTAAATGGCCAGAATTCGAGCAAACTTCTGTTCTGGCAACTACAGTGGAAGCCTGGCCGAACATTACAGCTGACTCGGGGTGCAAGCACAGTCGCTGAGCATGCTCCACCCGGGGCACCTTACACGTATGATGTCACGTAGACACTCACCAGTACGTGACTGGGGGCCACTGTAATGGGGTAGATTTATCTCCACTTGCGCTCACCTCTCACTCAGGTAGCGAATCAAGCATAAATCGTACCACAAGACAGTTCCAGCCCCCCAAAAAAACACGCTGCCACCACTTTCCTTCAATAATCAAAAAGGAATCAGCCGGAAGGAATCTGGTTCCTAACAGATATTCTAAAAACACGTAAAAAATGCTCAACTCACTGCTCTAAAGCAGCTACAAAATAAAATACACTCCTTCAAGGAAATGGATCCGTGCAACAACAAGAACTTACGTATTAATGGTAACTTTTATATGAATATTAGGTACAATGCTTACATGAAAACACAATAACGATGACATATGCATCAATCAGTTATGAAAATAAAAAGGATAAAAACTCAGACGATATCACCCTTACACGGTGTTACAGCCTTCAGATCCAAGGGGTATTGGTGACAGAAAATGGAACACAGCTCAATCTGAAATTGAACCCCAGGCTATGAACACAGGTTTGAGTGTGTCAACATGTCTTATAGCGCCAAACCCCTGTCCAGGTTTCTCCCGCCTTTCTCATATTGGCCTACTCTTTTACTGGCTGGAAATATGAGGTAAGAGGACACCTGATTGTCTGATGAGGGTTGTTGCGTACTATCACCCCAAGATGGCAATCACGGACTGCGCTTCTGCTGGGGGCAGATCAATGAAAATGTTTATTGTGGGGGAGGGGGGTCAAAGGTGACCTCTGTTAAACTTTCTGGAGATGGATTGTTTATGCTACGAGTTGTAAAATCTAGGGCTTTTCAGATATGCACTGGGCTGTAGCCACACAGGACACTATACAGGATACAGACCCATGCTATAAATTCCCTACAGGGGGGAGGTGGGGTTGTGTCCTAAGCTACAGGAATTCTGGACTTCACAATTTAAGAAATGGTTTGATGACGAATTAAAAGACATTTAATTTTCAGTGTACTACATCACATAAGACTTGCCAACTCTTCAGAGGGTCCGGATCACCTCTACACTCACTCTGATGCTTTGCCAGTAAAAGGTGATAATTCCATAAAGAACATTTATTAGTATTTATTTTGATAGTTTTATTTTATTATGATATATTTCTTACTCAGTACCAGCATTTTCTGTAGTGTTGTTCAGGGATTAAAATCATTCACATCACTCACTGTCCTCAAAAATACCTACATTTTTATTTAAATGTTTTTCTTTAAAAAAAAAAAAAAATTCTGTGCATGTTTATGGTAATTCATAAATTAACCAATTAACCGATTTAATACATACATTGGAAATTGTGGCCACGTAGAGCATAATAGTGACAGCGATGTGCACCACAAACACGGCAGCTAGCATGACCAACATCTTGCCTTATTTTTGGGGATGACACAACAGGACCTAGAAGAAGACAAAAAGAATACACATGATCAGACATAATTAATGAAGAAATACTGTGTATTGTCACACAAATCACTGATCTATGGGGACGTGTATGAAAACTGTCTAGGTCTAAGACTTTCTTTATTTCCCATAGCAACCAATCAGAGCTCATAGCAACCAATCGGAGCACTATATGAAATGATAGGGGAGCTGCGAATGGTTGCTATGGGCAACAAAGAAATTCTTAGACCTAGACAGTCTTCATACATGAGGCCCTATGTGTATATATATATATATACACAGACAAAATGTGCTATTGTCTAATGTTGTTTGAGCTGAATTTATTTAAATACCAGGCTACTATTTCTAGGGATATTTATTCCCCCAATAAATTGTAGGAAAATTTTGTGGCTTGCGTTGATTAACAAAATGTGCTACTGCCCACGACTGCCTTTTCCACATGTTATAAAATTTTGTGAGTTTCCTGAGTTTTAGTTGAAAAAAATATGGAAGTAGCAAAGATTATTTGCAGACATAACATGCTGTAGTAAGACATTTTGTCTCAGCAGCCACTGGAGAGGTCGAGATAATGTTCTGTGCCACAGGTATGACAATGCGTTAGATGTCAAGCTAACCATTGCTACATCTGTCATTGGAACATTGCTGTAAAAACAGACAAATGTCATGAATTTTAGCTTAAAGAGAAGAACATTGCGATGCAGCTTGTTAGATATGATTAAAGCAATGGCACAGACTGACAGGTAGAGATGGAATGCTGGGCGAGATCTAGATTGGTCATTAAAAACCTGAACTTGCAACCTCAAGGAGTGTCCTTATGGGGCGAGGTAGTATCACTTCATCACTGGTATGTGTGATTTACAGGCGCACCTCCTACACTGCAGGAGTATTTACTCATGTCACTCATCTAGGTTTTCATCACAGGCAGACCTAGAAGGTTTTTATGCAAAATGACTCAAGATATAGAAAATGGGGTGTAGAGAAAATGACAATTCCACAGATGAGAGGACAATTTAGTCCGAAACATTTTGAGAATGTCTAAATCACTAGTAGCTGATACGTAACATTCAGACTCATTCATTTGCACATAATTTAGGATATAATAAGTGAGAAGGATGATTTTATTTTTATTATTATTATTATTTATTTTAGAGCTCCCTTGGTTCCAGGGCGCTGTACATTCGGGTTGCATACATAACATAGGTTAAACAAGTACAAAGGTGACAAGTTAATAACTAACAACTGGTACAGAAGGAGAGAGGTTCCTGCTCTTGACGGCTTACAGTCTACATGGTATCAATAGATATGTGCCCAGTTCAAAGGGATCAATGATCCCTTCCTGTTTAAAGGGTTGTCTCTCCAAACTGTTTCACAGAACCACAGGTAGCTTCAGACTCACACTTCCTTATTCTTCCTGGTTAGGTTGTGGGTGGTTCTGAAGCAGCAATTAGCTTATCAGCTCAGTATTCCGAGCTCTTCTAATTGCACAGACATAACTGCATGAAATGTAATCTAAAGTGCAGAAAGCTTCAAAGCTCAAAGTCAACATTAAAAAGTAATTTATCTCCTTTGTTTGTTAGTGGTAACACATTCTGTTCTCAGTCTTCTGTCTGACCCAGGTATGTAGCTATAGGGGGTGCAGAGGTAGCAGTCGCTACCGGGCTTTGCAGCCTGAAGGGGCCCAAAAGCCCTTCTGCCACATAAGAAGACACCAGTATTGTAAATGGCGCACGGTAACTGGGGGACCCATTTCACTTTTTGCACTTGGGACCAATAGCTTGAAGTTACACCTCTGGTCTGACCTGGTGACGTCACTCCTTGCTTTCTGTCTAATCAGGAAGGAAAAGCAGGACAGTGACCAGAGAAACCTGTGTTCACTTAGAGCAGATAAAATATCTCTAATCTCCTTACCAAGGTAATATCAAAAGAGGAGTGTATTTGGAAAACGTCTTGATTTAATGTTCCTTATATGTTGAAAGCTAATCTTTGTAGTGAGACAACCCCTTTAAGAACTCCAGGTGACTGGCTATCAGATCTATGAGACATGCTAGTGAAGGCAATACAACTAAAAAAAATTAGAAGTAAGAAACTAACAAAATAATAATAAGGTATCTATGTGGCTTGTGTGTAATATCAATCATCTATGAACTGTCCACGCAGGGCAATGCACATATTGTATCACAGGGTAAGAAAAAGATTTTCTCATTGGAAATAATTATGGATGTAGAAATGTTTAACTTTCAGCTTTTTATATTACCTGGTTCTAGGTCACAAAAAATGCCATTGAAAAGCATTAGAAAAGTTAAGATAACTTTCTGTGCCTTGATATCCTGGTGCATTATCTGTCAAGTTTAGCTTTTCTACATCTGTATTTTCTCAATCTATTTCTCTGCATTTAAATAAGTGAGAAACCTGACTATGAAAAAGCAATGGAGAAACTGCTGCATCAGGGGTTAATCTGGTTGTCACAATAAAACTATTCACGAGACCACAATAGTTTGATGAGTAAATAGATTTATCCATTTACTCACTAAAGCCATGATTATAGCTCTAAGTACGGTTCACTGGAGTATTTAAGAACCAGTTTCGGTGCCAAGTCAAACACTCATCTTGCATCTTCTTGCTTATCTGAAAGTAAACCTGTGGTATTCTCACTATTTTTTTCTTGGATTTGCGGTTTGCTGCCATTTATTGAGCAAGAGTAATGAATAGCTTCATTTTGTAACTACTGTCAAAGTCAAAATTTTGAACTAATGCAAAAAGGCATATAACATGCAATATATAAGAACAGGATGTAAAGTTTAGGAACTGATTTAAAACCCATTATCCTATCAGTGAATTATATGGGAATGGGAAGGTGGATGTCAGATTGGAGAATGGCTTCAAAGTATTTACCCCAAAAAACCTATTGATTTCATACAGAATTGTGTAATGTTTCATTTCTCCTGTGGTGGCGCTGCAGGACAGCAGTCAGATTTTCCCATAGATTACAACTAATCGCTAGGGTTGCTGGCAGCATGCCATCCTATGTTCAGGGAACAATTCAAACAAAAGACAGCGCACAATCCCTTTAAGGGTCCAATTTAGTCAATGACGTATTTGACATTTTAGGTTCACATATAACATGATGTGGCTGAATCATGAATTATCTTGCCGTTTTAGGGAAATTGTGGCTTTTTTAAGAAATGAAATAGCAGTGTAGGGCAAGGTTTCTCATCTCCATTGTAGATTTTGTCAAATATGATGGAAAAATAGCTCTATTTTCTTCCTTTAAAACAGAAACCAGATGGACCCAAGTGTAGTCAATGGAGTCTGCGATTTAGTCTCTGAGCTGAACAGCCAACGCAGATGTGAACCTAACCTAAGTTGTGCATTAAAGGGGTTGTCTCACTACAATGATTGCTTTTTATGTTAAAGATCTTGCAAAAACAAGTCACTTTGCAATATGTGTCCATTAACAGTGTCCTACCTATTCTGAGATATCCCCCTTGTATGGACTCCATAAGCTCCTCAGGTTGCTATAGCTACAGACCTGTTTGATCTCTCCTGATAGGCTGCCAGCACTGGTTGCTATAGCTACAGACCTGGCTTCTACTGCAGCCTAGTGGAAGCCAGTAAACACGCCCCTGAATTCAAAGTGAAACCAAGAAAACAGGACTTAGGTAAGAGGAATCAATGTAGTGAGACAACCCCTTTAAGCATTGGGTTGAAATATAACACTAACTAGAGCTTTTAGCAAGGTCTCTACATTTCTCAAAGCCTCTGTCTCTATCCCTCCCTTCTCCATAGACTTCTATGGGCAGCTGATCCCTTTAGAAATGAACTAATGTTTTTCTCAAAGTGAATGATAAATTTAGGAAGGAGAGGGATGAGGAAATGAGCCTGATAGGTGAAGAAAAAGGCATATAATATATATATATATATATATATATATATATATATATATTATATATATATATATATATATATACAAGTTAATATATATATATATATATATATATATTATAATTATATATATATAGGTTTATAATATTTGCTTATACACGATTATGTAACATTTTTTTTAAAGTTAGTGACCATTTAATTTCTTACCACATGAAGGGGGCAGAGGTGTAACTTCAAGCTAGTTCAAAACGTGAAATGGGCCCCCAGCTACCACGTGCCATTTACAATACTGGTGTCTTCGTATGTGGTATAAGAGCTTTTGGGCCCCCTCAGGCTACAGGCACAGTAGCGACTGCTACCGCTGCACCCCCTATAGCTACTCCCCTGGAAGGGGGCTGTGACAACCCTCCATGACAACCTTTCCATTATGAAATCAATCTGAAAATAATGCAGTTTATGAGCAAGAGGGAGTCATAGTAACCTGGCCAGCATCTACATAAAACTAACAGACTGGTTTATGTTGGGTGGAGATGTCCCATTGTCTGTTCTTGATATACAAAAAAATGGAGTCAGACGAGATTTTAGCAAGAAGTAATGAAACATTTGTTTTGTGGGCTGCTTTTCTTTCTTTGTTTTTTTCTCTTTTTACAAGAGCTGGAGTTATTCTACGCACCACACCCCAATGTGAATATGTTCTGGGCCAAGGCCAGTAGTTTCTGCAATAACTTGCTAAAGGGTGTGGACTGGCACGTAACAAAAAAGCTGTAAAATAGTAGCTGTTCCAATAGAGACAAGAAAGAACCAATTTGTTACTTTCATTGATGCAAATCTAGCATTCAGGGATGAAGTAACTTGTAGATATCATTGAATTATGCTCCATACAACATACAATGGTATCGTGCACAGTCCACAGCATGGGCTCAGCCGGGCTAGATTACAGGGTGTGTGCTCTACAAAGTATCAAGAAAAAACATAAATCTGGAATAAATGCAATCACTTCAATCTTGTAAAACAATACTGAAAACAGAAAGTCTCTGCATCATAAATAGCAAATGGATATCACATTTCAAGAAATGCAGATTCTCACTGTAACTGGTAATGTTACACTAAGCAGAGACACATCTTCAATGGGCAAAGTAATGCCCTCTATAAATGTCTGCACATACGCTGTTGTGGGTATCACGGCAGATAACGGAATTTGTTGCTAAAACATATGTGTTGAAAGGGTAACTATAATTTATAAACCTTTTGATGTGTTATAGGAATATGTGAAGTGTTGAACTATAGAGGCCCAAGTGTTGACACCCTTATCAGTTCCTAAAATAAAGGAGTAGAAGTGCCCAACTGAGCACTGTGCCCTTCATTTCTGATCAGTTCATTCCTTGGGGAGTGGATTGAGTTGGGTATGGTTCTATGTTAAAGGGGTTGTCTTACTATATTGATTCATCTCACCTCAGTCCTGTATTCTTGGTTTAATTTTGAATTCAGGGGCATGTTTACTGGCTTCTTCTTGGCTGCAGGAGAAGCCAGGTCTGTAGCTATAGCAACCAGTGCTGACAGCCTATCATGAGAGATCAAACAGTTCTGTAGCTGTAACAACCTGAGGAGCTGATGCAGCCCATGCAAGAGGGGATATCTAGGAATAGGTAGGATACTGTTAATGGGCACATCTTCCAAAGTCACTTGTTTTTGCTAGATCTTTAACATAAAAAGCAATCATTATAGTGAGACAACCCCTTTAAGCCTATAGAGTCCATTTATTACTCTTTTAAATGTTTGAGAAAAAAAATTGAGCCTATTGGAAACAAAAAGAGACTTTATTGAGCCCAGCAGTGTAAATGTTCCTGAGGGCTCACCCCTCATTTCTACAAACCATGGCCACTTTTTTTTAAGTATTTAATTTTTATTTTGAAAAAAAGTTTTTAACAAACATTGTATATTACCACATTAGACCATATACACCCAAATATGTGCATATCAAGATTGCAATATCCAAAAGCATAAATCATACATCATCATATGGATTAATAATTTACACATCTGTGAGATGATACCTTAAATTTCACTGTTTGCAATGGTAAACAGAAAACAACATCTTAGTCATTACAGGAGAGTTATCAGGTGCTTTCATCCCCATTCAAACCATTCACACTAACATTACGTAAAAAAATCTATGCACAACCACACCCAACCTCCTGAATTAAACCGACTGAGTCTCAATCCACAAACTTAATATATCAGTCTCTTTGAGACTCCCCTTGACTCCAACGTGAGCCTGGCAGCTCCGCATTAACCATGCCCACTTTTAATGCTTTGTAAACTCTTTTGTTATCCTTGAATAGATAGGATCTCGTAAGACTAAACTAATAAGAAGCACACCCTTGTGGCACGTGATGGGCTCCAGAGTCTGCTCAAATGAGGTTTTCTACTGAATCTTTGAGGACCTCTTATGTCAGCCTGGGCTCAGTGATCAGACGTGACCAGCTCAGCTTGTCTCTTCTTACGGAGTGGATTGAGTGGTGTATGGATCCTTAAAAACACTACATAGGCCATACTTACAGCTCAATGGTTGGACTAGACTGAATCCAGTAGGAGGCAACACAAGCTCCTGTGCTACTTGGGGAAGATAAACAGGTGCAGCTAATTGCTGAGCAGTAGCTCACACACCCCTCCACTAGGGGGACAATTAGATGATTAAAAACTGCACATTAACTTGATACCTATTCACACCAGTATAGATCCTTACTAAGTCTATAGAGTCTATATACTGCTGTCTTTGCTTTTCGAGGAGAGCTGAGTTGAGACAATCAGAAACATAGGGTTTCAGTTGGGAGTTCCTTGAGCCCAGCAGTATATTCTTGAGGGCTCAACCTTCATTCATACAAAACATCTGCATGATTCATCATAGAAAAGTTCTAGTGATATTATATATGGATCAACATATAAGAAATAACCGTGGTGGCAAATGATTGCCTCTAGTGTCAGCTCCAAATAAGATTTTTTACTGGACCTTTGAGGACCTGTTGTCTTAGAGCCTTAATCCACTGAAAATGGATCCACGTAAAACCTGAGCCCCTATAATTGTCTACATGATATACCATGACTAGATGAAGCTCAATTTGCATCAATTGTGGGATTGCTACTGCAGCGAAGGATAGAAATTGTTTAGTTATACACATCCCAGATGTCAGACCTTGCATATATCATGTTCTCTAATTGACCATAGGTACACCCAGATCCCATAGCTGCAGATTGCTATGAAAAAAACACTTGCCTGATACAAAACCCGGGGTCTTGGGGACTTAACTTTGATTTTGTTGCTACAATAAGTAAGAAAGAGCAGTTATATCAGTTCACATTTTCTAATAGTCTCTTAAGTGGCAAATCATGTTCTCATACGTAGGCGTTGCCACCAATTTGTCCTATTTTGGGGTTACCCAGTGCACGTGTGGTTCCCATGTGCGTCGTGAAGCAAGTCTGAACACTGCTTCCTCATTAAATTCTAATGACTTAGCAGAATTTACTTCATTGCTCCCCTGGTGTTCCTTCCTATATTAACATGTACCTCCCATATAAAGGCTACATACATTTTACAGTCATTTCTTTTCCCTCCCTCCTCATTCTGGGTCCTGGCAGGTTACCAAGAAGAGGGAATAGCATGATGTCTGTGACAGACCACGCACAGGTTTGTTTTGAAGTCTGTCGCCATGGAGACACATAGATTTGCCTCAAAGCTGCACACACAAAATATTAGTTTTTTTTTTTATCCAGACTATATACAGTTTGCTTTATTTCAGATGCATTAGAGTAACTGTAAAAAATTATTGCAAATGTGAATAGAAACTAAAATAAAAAGTGCTAAAAATCCTTTAAGATATTTAATTCCTGGCTTATTCCGCTTTCTGTACATAGAGCCGCTAATCCAGGAGTCTGCAACATCGGCTCTCCAGCTGTTGGGAAACTACAACTCCCATCATGCATTTATATAATCTATATCAGTAGCCATGATGGGAGATGTAGTTTTCCAACAGCTGGAGAGCAAACGTTGCAGACCCTTTAACGAATCCCTAAGAAGTATGCTGTTCACATAGGGAAGAACCTCTGTAACATCTGCCCAGGTTTGGCACTGTTCTTGCCATTTTCAGATTTCATCGTTCACTAAATTCATCCAAAATATGTAAAGGAAAAGAAAATCAAATATTGAAGAATTTTTTTTTCCTGACAGTCTACCCTCATTCATAATATGCAGTTTGCGAGGGGTTTTCCTATCTTGTAACTTCTACATCTGAGGACAGCTCGTAGCTCACAACAAGCCGGCTTTAGAGAACAGAGTGATGGCTGCGCATGCGCAGTACTTCCCATTCACTTCAATAGGGTTTTTGAATAAGTGATGCGTGCAGCTATATTCAGAACTGAATAGGGAGAGCTGCAGAAGCATTGCCATCTGCCTGTTCTCTAAGGCTGGGTCTGAGTTAGTCTGACAGAACAAGTAGATGGCCGTGTTTATGCAATTCTCCCCATTTACTTCTATGGGAATTCCGAATAAATGAGCATGCTCAGCTATATACAGAACTCCCATGGTCATGAATGGAGAATGGCTAGCTCCCCGTTCTCGGAGACTGGTTCGTAGCAAGCTATGTGCTGGCCTCGGAAGCAGAAGTTACGAGATGGAACAACTTCTTTAAGGGCCAGGGACACAAATGAGATACCATCAAGTGAAAAATATGTGCATATAAGCCCCAATTCTATCCCATCCATCATTCATGAGCACGTATACATAGGAAATTACTTCTATCGTGAATACATTATCTTAATTAAAAATAAACCTAAATTAGTGACACATAAATGTTTAGTTAGTGACGTAAACTGATTAGCTCTTCTTCTCTTTCCCCGTTATTGCCAGCAGATAGGTGGCACTACATAAAGATGACCACATAAGTGATCTAAATGCCAAGCATTGTAGTCACTTCCATAAGTACGTACAGCAGGATCCGATAAATGGATGGAAATGATCTGTCATTTCTCCCATCATCGCCCCGGTGGCACACCCTGTGCTCTATATCTGCAGAGAATTGAATAATTGCTCCATGGATAGAGTGTAGTAACTACTGTTGTGTGGGAAACCACACTACAATTTCTTTTTTTTTAACTTGCTTACTTATGCACATTTCTTGGAGTTTTAGTTGTACCAACATGTTACTTTTACCTCAGGTAACATGTCAATAACCACAGATCTTCAGCAAGCTGCTGTATAGGAACCCAGCAAGGCTACTGACAGATTTTCATAGCCACATTGCGAGGAAATATCAATATTGTAAGAATACTGTCTCTCGGGAGCGCCTGAAGAAAGCCAGAAAGTACTAAACGTTACATAGTCATAGCTAGGCTCTCAAAATATCTTGGCAAGGACCGAGTGGCTTATTGACACTCCATTGGGATTTAAAGGGGTGTTCCCATATCAAACCTGTATGGAATATCGATAGGCTATGTCATGAGTAGATGTGGGTCCTTTGGGACTAGCACCTATCTTGACAACAGGATTCTGAAGGTTCCCATGCGAAACAGAGAATAGGTACTCTCCATTCTATTCTATGGGAGTTTTGAGCACAGCCCGGGAGTTTGTGTGACAGTACTTGGAACTTTTACTGGAACAAACAGAGAGTACGTGCAAACCCAACCTCCTCACTGTTCTGTAGAGAGACTTCCAGTGGCCCATTCTTAAAATAAGTGCTGGTCCTAAAGATGGGGCCGGCATCTATTAGACACTTATGGCATATCCTATCGACATGTCATAAAGGTCTGAGCAGGGCCATCTTTTCCATTGGGCACACTAGGCAGTTGCCCGGGGGCCCCACAAGTACAGGGGCCCTTGGTGAGGTAAGCTTGTCCCAGGAATACAAGAAACATACCCTGTATCCCATGGTTGGCTTTGCTTATTTTACTTTACTTTGCTTATTTTTTAGGAACTACAAACAAATAAAAACATGGTTGAGAAGGGAGCCAAAGGCTTCCTGCCCTTCCAATCAGTCTTGTAGGCTGCAGGCTGCCGGTGTCCAGACATAAGTGGTATGATAATATGGGTGTGCTTGGGAGTGGCTAAAGGCATGACCTAGGATGATGTCATGTACTTGGACAGGGTCCACTGCAGTGCTATGCCCAGGGGCCCATAATGCTTTTAAGACGGCTCTGGGTCTGAGATGGGAATACCCCTTTAAATGGCAATGGAGTGCCAATAAGTGACTCAGTCTTGGTCGAGATATTTAGATATAAGACTAGAACAGCAAGTTGTAAACTGTATTGATATTCCGTAAAGGTCTGAGATAGAAACACAATTTTAATTTCCAGAACGAATCTCTTGCCAAACCCCACCCACCCCATCTACGCCCTGCCAGTCCTACTAACTATGCTCTACCTCATCATGCAACTTTGGGTTGTAACAGCAATGTATGTGGACGGTGGATTACCTATGTGTTGTAATAATTTTTTTTAGCCAAATTCACTTTTTGGGGCATCTATAAACTGCCAACTAGCTAAAGGAGTATAAACGATTGAACCAGTAAAGCTGGCCATACACATCAGAAGTAGGTTGATGGTTCAACAAAATTTCAACAGTTCAGTCATAGGCAGTTTAGTCCCTATTCAGCAAAAACAATTGTTCAAATTGGCCGTACATGGTCAATGACACTGCTGGTATTTGACCGACTAGGGTGCCACTTTATCCCTGGCAGATAAAGGGGCGCAAGAAGTTATGGAGTGGGCTGAATCTTTCATTGGGGGGCCCGATATGACTTCTTTGCCTAGGGCACCAGAATATCTTGTCCCAGCCCTGGTCAAGAACACTGGGCAAAATAAGGAGATGTTTCTAGCAATATTCATACAAGATCAGTCGTGGAACAGAGACCATGGGACAAAAATGTCCAACATGGCCGACTTCATTTTAGGTGATGATGTTTTTTTTTATTGGTGGGTAAAATGAACATTTGTTGTTAAGCTTCTGCCAAATAATGAACATTTTTGATCAAGAATCATCCACTTTATTCAACTTAAGTACCTTAAGAAGTGCATGAGGTGTCTTTGTTTACTCAAGACAATGTAGAAATTACAATTTTCTTATAAAGTTTTGCAGATAAAAACTTACATCACTACCAACCCAAGACTGATAATCTCTCAACCAGCTAGGTTATATATGAGGTTAATGTATGGCTGTAAATACCACCACCTAAGATAATGCAAGCATGCCCCCTATAAAATTTTCATAATAACTCTCATGAAAACTACCCAGAAGTATTTCAGGGCAGAGAGTTGTGCAATTTAGCAAGGAATATTGGTTCTGTCAGGTCAAAAAGCTGATATTATACAGTATTTCCAAAGTGATGTATGAACCTTACATTAGGTAAATGGGGCAATCACTCAGGGATCTTCTGTGAATGACATTCTCATGTAGACAGCAGACAAGTCTGATAAGGGGACCTAACATGGTAGTGGTGAAGATTTCTCTAAGAACATAATTAGAGAATATAGTGTATTATTATCCTCCTTATATATAGTGAATGGTGTATGGTCATCTTGTAAATGATCCTACACAGTAAATCATCTCCGCCATGGAAGCCGGTTATACTCACTGCACCGTAGCCTCAGGCATCCTGCCTTTCATCTTTAAAATGACAGAAATTCACTCGAGGCTCTTACAGAGTAAGACTTATTTTAGCAAACACGTGGTCACTATTTTTTGAGCGTCTACAGAATTTTATGGAATTTGCTTCATTTAAGCAAGTAAAAAGCCCGAGGCATCGCTCATATTTCAGGGTCCTTTGTTGACGTCCAAAACTAGACTTGTCACAGCCGTGTTTTTTAAATTTTAGTTAAAAGAAGAAAATGACATTTTTCTGTCTGGCTAAGTGATTTACAAATTCAATTGACATGATATGAGTTATATGCCATTAAAAAGTCCTGTTATTGTAGTGAGTACACTGAGGATGTTGTTCCACCATCAGCAAAATCTAATGCTCAGTGTGAGGCTTGAAAATTGACAGAACACAGATCAATTTGGGCAGCTGAACTTATATGGCGCCGTTGCTAAATTCCAGGTACAAAGTGCCCAGCGGTTCGGCATCTTACTTTGTATATTTCCCCTTTACTGTGAGTTAGCTAACACAATAGGCAGAACCTCCCATTGCACTTGTCATAGAAATAAAAAGGCAAATTACCTAAATGTTGCCCATCCTATTATATAATTATACTTCATCTAATAATTGGCCTTTTCTAATATTCTCTTCTTTTTTGGTGATTGAGATAACATTGCCTGATAAGTATACATTGGTGGCCAGTGTTAGACTAGGGTTGCCTGGGGCCCACCAGTGGAGTTGATTCTTGGGGCTCACCAGTGGAGTTGATTCTTGGGGCCCACCAGTGGAGTTGATTCTTGGGGCCACCAGTGAAGTTGATTCTTGGGGCTCACCAGTGGAGTTGATTTTTGGGGCCACCAGTGGAGTTGATTCTTGGAGCACACCCAGTGGAGTTGATTCTTGGGGACCGCCAGTGAAGTTGATTCGTGGGGCCCACCAGTGGAGGTGACTCTTGGGGCACACAAGTAGAGTTGATTCTGGGTGCACACCAGTGGAGTTGATTCTTAGGGCCTAGCAGTAGAGTTGACTCTTGAGGTCCAGCAGTGGAGTTAATTCTTGGGGCCCAGCATTGGAGTTGACTCTTAGGGCTCACCAGTGGAGTTAATTCTTGGGGCCCAGCAGTAGAGTTTACTCTTAGGGCCCACCAGTGGAGTTAATTCTTGGAGCCTACCTTACAGCTACTGCACATGACTCTTGCATTCTGAGTCTCTTTCTTTGCCTTTTTTCTGTAAGAATTGCACCAGGCTTGCCATGCCTAGAGGCCCACCATGCCCAGGGTCCCTGCCAACCCTTAGGCAAGTCCGAGCCAGTAAGTGGCCTTTAATTGCATTGCATTTAAAGGGAACCTGTCACAATAACAATGCTGTTTAATCTACCAGCATCAGGCTATAGAGAAGGGAAACATAAGCAGATTGATACATAACTTTGTGGGATAGGGTTCAGTATAACTTGTAATTTATTCATTGAAATCCCTGCTATTCAATACTTAGGAGTCCAGTGGGTGGTATCATAAACATGTGTATAGAGAGATGGCTGTCAGCCACTGATAGGACCTCCCAGTAGACTCCTAAGCCAATACTGAAATGAATAAAATTGAATGAAGTCGTAGTGAGTAACCCACAACACTAAATATAAATCTGCTCAGCTCCCTTTGCTCTATAACATGCTCCTGGCAGATCAAACTGCCTAACTTATGGGAAAGGTTCCCTTTACAGCTAGCTGTAAACTGACTGTGCCTGAGAATGAGGAGGGCGGCGTTTGCAACCATCCTCCTCATTCACTTCAATGGGAGTCAATGGGAGCCCCAAAGCCAAGAGCTCGGCTATATTCAGGATCTCCTATAGAAGTGAATGGAAAAGACAGCTGTAAGTGCCACCCTCCTCATTCACCTGCACGGTCGGGTTGCAGCTTGCTTCGAGCAACATTAGCAGCGCATTTTCATTTGTGGGGAAATCCCATTAAGGTTATTAGGAGTGCTTGCATACTGATAAAGGCATAAACCTGGTGGAAGGAATCACCGGAGTCTCCATGGTGGTCCGTTCCCGTGGTCAAGAGAAAACTAGTTCTGGTGTAATAATTCCTCTTGTGGACAGTTTGAACCTTAGCAGAATGACCTGTATTCTGGTTGCTATGTGAAACCAAACTCATGTATGCGTATTTATGTAGTGATTATCCAGAGCTGGCTCATCTGGTTTTGCTGCATCTGTCCCATATCATGTGTGAAAAGCCTGACACCTATGCATAATGGGTTGGTTTAATCTGGCATACAATTTAGGAAATAGTGAAATCACTTAGTGCACAGCATGATTATTGATGTGACGGCATTTATAGGGTATTTTGAAAAAACTATATAATAAAGATAGAGTCCCTAATGTATACATAAGGCTGGAGGCAAATGTTATAACCTTAGGCACGTAAATGCCCTATGCAGATGACTGTAATATGGTACTCATAGACTTTTGGGAGGCTTCACTGTACCTCTGTATACTTTATGCTCAACAGGGATACATACGTGGGTTTTTAGTTAAATTCTGTTGCAATGATGTAGGGTAAAATTACGTATAAGGGAGACCTACAGGGCTCTCCATAACTTCGCCCCTCCATACATCTCTGCCTTAGTCTCCAGATATCTCCCCTCACGCAATCTCCGCTCCTCACAGGACCTTCTTCTCTGTTCTCCTCTTATCAGCTCCTCACATAACCGTCTCCAAGACTTCTCCCGTACTTCCCCCACGTTCTGGAACTCACTGCCCCAGCATGTCAGGCTCTCCTCCACCTTCCCTAAGTTCAAAAGTAACCTGAAAACCCATCTCTTCAGGATAGTCTATTACCTATAATAACCCTGACGCCACTGTGCTACCCCACACACATGTCTGCCCCTCACCTTCTGTCTCTCTCCTCCTCCACTGTAGATTGTAAGCCTTCGTGGGCAGGGCCCTCACTCCCTCTGTACCAGTCATAAGTCAGTCACTGTTATCATTGTACTTGTTTGATATATGTTTTGTAACCTCCATTTTTGAATGTGCAGCGCCCTGGAATCAATGGCGCTTTAAAATAAATAATAATAATAATAATTACGCTTCAGCATGGTGCCATAGAGAGAATCATACAGCATAAGCAAAGTCCCTGCATAGACTTCATATACCTCTAAACAATCTCCTGCTCTACCATGTGTATAAGGCCTTATCATCACAGATAAGGCCACATATGGACAATTCTTAGAAAAGTTTATGTATGACTAAAGATTATTACTTTGCACTGCAACTTTGTCAGTGTTTATGTATGTAGAACTTGCATGGCGATTCACAGAGGCGTAACTTAAAGCTCCAGGGCCCCAGTGCAAAATCCATAAAAGGGCCCGCACCTACCATGTGCCACTTATAATATTGATATCTCCTTATGTGATGGAGAGACCTTTGAGCCCCCTAGGGCTCCAGGGCCCGATAGCGTCCACTACCCCTGCACCCCCTATAGCTATGCCCATGGCGATTCATGTGTTTCTTTACCTGGATTATATTGTCCAGGCTATGCATATGGCATCACTAATACAGGGATGAGGAAAGTGCTATAGTATATACGGTTGGAAAAAGTCCAACTTCTAATTCTAGAATGTCGATCAATCGGACGGTGGAGGCCAATTGTCCCAAAGCAGAGGAAACATTCTTTCTTGACTCCAGATATGGCAATCGGAATAAATCGCAGGACCAACATCCTATCTCCAGAATCTGGTAACCATAACTTATAATATTAGATTTTTCAAACATTCGTGAACTATTTTAGTGAATACTACATCATAACTTCCATATTATTAGAAAACGTAGAAAATTGTCCTTTATTCCTTCAAAAAAACCAAAACATGCAATGTTTCAACCTTAAAATGTCTGTATCCTTTTGAAGTGGAAACGTCACATGTTTTTTTTTTTTTTTTTGGAGGAATAAAGGATAATTTTTCACGTTTTCTAATCGGCTGGATGCTGTCTTTTTTATGGATTTGGATGACATTATGCCCATTGGATTCAGGGGTTGGAGGCGTTTAAAGGTTATGCTGCTGGGTCTCTTGTATGTTTATTTGACTTTTTGTGGCAGTGAGGTTCTTGGTCTCTTACAGTAAAGAATGTCCTATGATCATCAGGTGTATGAGCCAAAGAGTGTAGTTTTTGGTATTATGCCAAGAGAGTGAATAACTGTGAATAAGTATCAGTGCAACTAGAACAAGGACCCTATTGTCACCTCTGGTATCTATTTGTCATAGCTGTCGATCTAGACAGGTCTTTTTTTGGGGATAATCCAGTAGCACTGTGATAATTGTCAGTGATGAGTAGGCTGACACTGATTTTATAAGGTGTTGCTGGTTTCTGAGTACAGAATGGCGCTGGAGCTGCCACAATCTACAGCAATGTCTATAGAACATGTATTGGCACCATCCTAGTTTGTACTCATACTGGAACTCAACGCCCTTAATGTGTTTGCTCAGCGAGATCTGACGGCTGTTCAGAACACTTCCTAATATTTTTAAGTCTGAGCCAACACCCAGTTCAGAAGGGTTTGGTCACTGAAGTCGTCCAAATTCTTCTTCTGTTTTTCCTTCATCTTCCAATAAAAAAGTGTACTGGCAGTTCCCAGGTTACAAACGGGATAGGAATTGTAGGTTTGCTCTTAAGCTGAATTTGTACGTTAGTCAGAACAAGTATATTAAATGAAACTCCAGCATAAAAATTTTTTTTATTCGTTTTGGGTAGTGCAGGGAAGGGTTTTTACATTGGTTTTTACTGTCTGTGCTGTGTTAAGAAGATATCACCCCATGGGCTGCTGTGGCATGCTGGAACCTGTCGTTTCACAGCTACTATCTGCTGTGGAACATGGAACTGCAAGTGCCAGCATGCCCCATAAGTCTCCATTTGTAACTAGGGGACAGATGTAAGTCAGAAAGGTGTAAGCCAGGGACTGCCTGTATCTAAATTCTTTAAAATATAAAACCCTTTGATGACCTATCCCCCAACTATGGACTTTCAATAACACACATCTCCATATGTAGTTAACCAAGTTGGGCAAGATCAAACTATCACCTCAATCAATATATCTAAATTCTATACTTCTTTCCACCACAATTCCACATTGCAAAGCTCTTATATATAAACGTATATTGTCTTAGCAAAAATAGATTTAGAACAGATGTAGAAAAATATTGAAGCTCATGGAATGGAAACTTCTTGTTTTTTCAAAAATGTAAACTCTGCAATTTTTTCGACTAGGATAGATTGCTATCAGCAAAATAGCATGGTGGTCATGTGATCTTGTTACCCACCAGCTTAGTCGTGTATCAATTACCCATCTTCCTCACTACAGTTGCCATATTTAAGTACAAGTTTTGTTCTTTGATTCTTTTCAATACATGGTCCATGGGTTTATATCTTGAGAGTGATATAATAGCTGAAGGTTTGGTTACCAATCTCGGCAAATGAAGAATATTATGAAATCTTACAAGCCAGTTACACCAGGTCTTATTGACACAGAGTAATGCTTCCTGACAACTAAATAACTTAGACATAATAGAAGAATTGTTTCCTGCGCAAAATAGCAATAAATAAGGACATACATCTGAAGTGAAAACAGGAACAACGTGTAGATGTCATCTCTACGGGTGTTCAGCTCTTTGTAACTAATAGTAAAATAGAAGACGCCTACTTACAATGTGGAGTGGAGGAACATCTGGGTCAGTAGAGGAGATATAGATTGAATAGATGACAGGCGGTCTTGACTGTTTATTGCCCTTGATATGGAAATTATTCATAGCCTATAATAATTAAACAACATACATGTGGTGTAATCTAAGACCCCCCCCTCCCCTCCACACACACAACACTGATGAGATAGGTCAGATGCATGAACAAATGAACGGGCATCACAAGTGGGTAAAGTGGTGATAAGGGAAGATTTTATCAGCCCAAATATTGATTGGGGTTATGGTACTGCTTCATGTGCAAAGGGGAGAACATCCCTTAATCTGTTGGGGGGTCATTTTATGGGCCAGTTTGTGGAAACCATCCTGTAGATCACTGGTAAGTTGCCATTATGAGTAAACGCCTTAAAGTACCTGTAAAATAAATCTATGTACCCTGCAAACATGGAGATTTTCTGGAGCCCATCCTCAAGCTAGGTGTGGGTCCCCACACATGCCAGACATTTATGGAAAATCAATAGGAAAACCCCTTTCAGAAAGTTTCAGAATAATATTTGTAATGACTTGGGTCTAAGATTTGAGTATTTTATGCCTTGTATGCTGGTTTAACTCAAGATGAATCCAGTGTCCATACAATAGAGAAGGCCTCTCTCTGGTTAAATACATTGTATGCCTTTTCTACTGTACATTAATAATTCCTTATCAAGGTAAAAAAAGTCCTTGCATATGGCACCTCATGGAATATATATATGTACAATAAGCACCTATACATGCGAATTCATACAACACGTACAATACAGAGGTAGATGAGGATGTACTGTATTTTGGATGTGCTCTGTGGTGAATTGTAATAGGTTATATGACTGATCTGTTAAATGTTAATTTTACTATTTATACTCCATTATAATGAGTGTTAACATACATTAGTGCAGTAACCACACATATAGATAAATGGTTGTCTTTGTACTTTGCCACTTAGGCCCCATTCACATGTTTATGGCTTTCATTTGTAGTATCTGTCAGGATATCTTAAAAAAAATGTTCCTCGTGGTATACTGTGGCATAGTAGACCATGATTTTGTGTCTGGGACATAAAGAGCATACATTCTGTAAATACAGCAAAGATAATCCAAATTCTACTACATGTATTCTATGGATTCCTATGGTCCCATCATGGCCCCACCGCAGTGTACCTTAGGACACATTTTTTAAGGTATTCCAATGGATAACAGTGATGTGAATGGGGTCTTAAAGAGGTAGTCACATCTCAGACATTTGTGACATAGCCTCAGGACCTGGGACCTGCTCCTATTTCCAGAATGGGGTCTGGATATGGAGGCAAATGTACTTGCCTGTATTTGAACATAGGTGCCATGCCTACCCCCCCTCTTTATTCACAACAGCCACAAAACCAAGCAGGACAGGATACTAGGGAAATCCTATAGTGTAAATAGATGTTGGTGCCATATCCATATACTGTGGTCCTTCTATAAATGCCTGAGATGGAAATACCCTTTTCATTTACACATAACGTTCATTGTTACACTTGAATGTAAATGAATGAGTGAACAAACTTGTAGTTCTAATGCTATAAATTTTATTACATGTTCAAAACATTTTGGGGAGTTGACTATTGCTAACCAGTGGTGTAAAAAACAGTCGCATTTGTCATTTTAGTAACTATTGTGTAACAACAGGCATCAACTATCACATTAGCAACCAACCGCACCCATCTGTCAGGTTCACAATACTCTGACTCATAGTGTATTGAAAAACAAAATCCTAAACAACCCAGCCTATCCTGCAAGATATGTACTGGCAGACAGCAACACAGAGAAACCACATTTGTTACATAGTTAGAAAGGACAACGTCAAAGCCACTGGAATGCTCTTCTGCTACACGCCCTCAAATGTATGATACCTTGATGTATGGCCAGGGAGGCAAAATTGGACTGAAGCTTTTTGGGTCCATCAGAGTACATTATACTGTGGAAACACCCGAAGAAATTCTTCTGAGGGTCTACCAGAGGAAATTCTTCTGAGGGTCCATCGGAGAAAATTATTCTGAGGGTCTACCAGAAGATATTCTTCTGAGGGTCTATCAGAAGATATTCTTCTGAAGGTCTACCAGAGGAAATTATTCTGAGGTTCTACCATAGGAAATTCTTCTGAGGGTCCACCAGAGGAAATTAAACTGAGGGAATTACCAGAGAAAATTATTCTGAGGGTATACCAGAGGAAATTCTTCTGAGGACCCACTTAAGGAAATTAATTTGAAGGTCACCAGAGGAAATTATTCTGAGGGCCCCACATAAGAAATTATTCTGAAGGTCTACCAGAAAAAATTATTTTAAAGACTCACCAGAGGAAATTATTCTGAGTGTCCACCAGAAGAAACTATACTGAGGATCCACCATAGGAAATTCTTCTGAGGACCCGCCTGAGGAAATTATTCTCTGGGCCCCCCCTTTTCTGTATGGGACCGGCAAGTCACTATTGAGTATGCTTTCTACATACACGGTTTAAAGGGAGATCTGGTGACTGGTTCTTAATCACTCCTTTTGGGTTCCTTTGCAAAAACCTTTGGGGGCCCGGGAAAAATTGGGGGCCACTTTAAAAAAAACTTTGGTCAAAACCACCTTTTGCCCAATAAACCTAAGGGCAAAAAAGTGATTTAACCAAAAAGGTTCATACATGTGGCCCTAGGTGTACATTACTGTGTCAGAGCTAGGGCCCACCGGAAGATTCTCTGGTACTCTGGTGGGCCAGTCCAACTTTACATGGAAGGATACAAAAGATAATAAAACAGTAGCTTAGATTTTATGCTGTATGTAAATTGCATATCTTCACTGACAAAGCACTCAGATACATGTTCTTGCCTGCTATAATATCAATGCATGGAGAAGAGCACTCATAATGAGACTGCTGTAGCCCCGAGGTTATGAAGTTGTCACTGTACACTTAAGGTTTCAGCACATACCTGCTATGAATAACACTGAACTGCCTGAGGCCATCAGTCACATTATGCAGTCAATTAGATGCCATAGCTGACACGTAAGTATTATCATCTAGGACATCTGGATATTCATGATCAAAAATGTATAAATAGATAAGGTCAAAATGGCCAAGATTTTTTCTTACTTTTAGTAAGTTCATCTTACGCAGCCTACGTAATAAACCAGATATTTATCACACATGGTATTCTTTACAAATCACAAGGTGCCACACAATAGGTGTCAGTTTGTACTCTTCACTCCATTTACTATTATACTAAGTCACTGATTCATTAATTAGGTAATTATAGATGACTAATACATTGGTACATCTCTTGTCGTGACTGAATGTACAATTAATGTAAGCTATGGAAGACATCCCTCTCTAGCGATCATGATGCAAGACTTATATCTCATAGTTTGCATATTAACATTCATGATCCAGATGCCAAAAGTACCATGGCCCAGAACGATGCTTCGTGCAAAGTCCTAGACCAAGGCTCATAGGAGTAAATTGCGGCACATTTATTAAAAGCTGCATGCATGTTAAATAGATTTGGCACATTTCTGGTCTGTTTTATCTGGCTTCATAATTTATAAATCTGTCAAAAAAAATCTGCGCCATTATGGATTTGGGGCTACCGGTAAATTTGCAAGTATATTTTGTTTACGGTTTCTAAATTTTGGAGACTTTTTAAATAGATTCCCCCCATTGTTCTACCTTGTTTGTGGCTTTCCAAATTATGCACAAAACAAGCATTGCGCCACTTTATCCTCTGTCTACGATTTTTCACTCATTCATAATTTATATTTATAATTTGCTGTTATTATAACACTTATTTGACGTAATCATCTGTATTACACAAACTTCACCAGTCAATACATTTTCTGCTATCTGTAAATATAAATCAACAATTGACTGGGAAATCACTGATGTTTGTTACAGAACTAGTATAAAAATGAATTTAATAAGAAAAATGTTCTTAATGTTATTTAATTGTTGGTTGCTTTGGGTGAACCTAGGTCAATGGTTTTCTAATTTGATGTCCAGGTTCACATCTGCGTTGAAGTTTCTGTTTTGAGCCCCCAACACAAAATCAATACAAAAATATGGGAAAGATAGCGCAGCATGCAGCACTATTTTTCCCTTAAGATGATTAATACAATGTAGAAACCTGACAAACCCATGTAATCCTTGGGGGTACGTCAGTGTCCGTTATTTACCATATCTGACGTTGTCTCCACGATCCATTCAGATCATCCATCTAGACCCTCCATCGCAGAGGCACTACCAGATCCATAAAATAATGGACACCAACGCACCCCACTAAATACATGGGGTCTGTCAGATTGTGAACTGAGCATTACGGAATTCCAATCTCATGACCTAGTCTCACATCAGCAGTGGAAGTTCTGGATATATCAATCTACAGAAAAAGGACAGAACAAGAATAAGGAATTCCATATACTGACCTGCAAGTCTTTAAGGGTGTGTTCTCACATTCAGTTTTGTGATGCAGTTTTTGAAACCAAAGCCAGGAATGGATTAGAAATGAAGGACACCCATTAAAAGATGACTAAGACTGCTCCTCCCTTCAAATCCATTCTTGGCTTTGGCTTTGAAAACTGCATCTAAAAATCTGAACATCGGAACACACCCTTAAGCAGATCATTGAATCCAGTTTCTGGTATCTAGCTTTGGGCTCCAGATTTGGGAAGGGTCAGTTCGGCCATACCCAACTTTTGCCAAATAGTGTGAAAATAGTACAACCAAACCACACATTTTCCAGAAAGAAAAAGTGTATCCGATAAGTGACTGATAACCTTCCCTTTTCCTACTTGAACAATTTTCTTATGATCACCAGCAAAAGTAGGGTACGGCCGAACCAGCCCTACCCGAATCTGTAGCGCAACACTACTGGTATCCAATAATGTGAAGCAGACTATGGACTGCTGTACACTTCAGGATTAGGAGTAGATTGTTTCCCTGACTACTCTATTTTCTATTCAGAGTGCTACCTTCTGTTAATCTCATCTACCACAGAGCTACTAAACGTCACAGTAAGACATGGACAACAAACTAAAGAGCATGAAAAACCTTGTAACGATCTAACCTGAGCAACACCCAGATTTGAGTCACCCTTGCACTTATTTACATTCAGAACAAGGGTTACTCGACTGTAAATCTCACTGACATCCTAGCGCAAAAATCCATTTATAGCCCTGAAATAACATAATAAACATTTAAATTCTTACTTAAAGGCACATTTAAAGGATTCATTTTTTGCTAGAGGAACGAATCTTTAGTTGAAGCATAGTCCATCAACAAGGTTTCTAGCTAAGAGCAAAGAACAAAGCTAGGGACAAATTAGTGAGTTGTAGCAAATCTTTCAAGAACTATTTTCCGCACCTGTACACCATTCAGTATAACGGTGATCGCTACCAGTGTCCCTCATTTACTGACGTGGTCGAACATTTAACTGGAACACCTCCATTTTTGTTCCTACTGACCTAGAAGTCTCCGTAAATGTTTCAGCCGATTCTGAAGGATATTTTTGTTGCAACTTATTACAAAACACCTTATTACATCGGGCAAGCATTCTCTGTTCAATGCAGTTGCAGGATTAAACATCATTATAGTGAGGCAGCAATTCCATCCTAAACCCTGGCAGGAGTCCAGCACTGAGGGTAGCAATGCTTTTTTTCGGATCATCTTTCCCAGTATGAAGCTGCAGGACATAGTAAGCTCAGTGGTGGTAAGATATCTGATATACAATAAGATAATTGTGAGGCGACCAACAAACATTGCTGATACAAATAGTCCTGTGGAGGAGACGCTCAGTTCACACAGACTAGAATGCAAGTGACAAATTGTCACAGCAAAATGAGATTTAGAGATCCAGATGAGGGGTAGGCTTACCAAATATGGGGTCTACTGGAGAGGTTTTGCTGTGTATACACTATATACAGATGTAAAAAAAATAAAAAAATTCTATAAGATATATTTGCACACTATCGTATATATATATATATATATATATACACAGATTATATATGTATCTATATATACAATGTATATATGTGTATATATATACACACAAATATATAATGTATATATATATATATATATAAATATATAATATATATATATATATAATTAATTCAAAATCTTATTGTAAGTTTAAGCATGAAATATAATTAAAAATTGCTAATCCTCCCAAGACTTCTGAAACTATGAAAACTGTCAAACCACTGAAACTACATCAACTGAAGTCCTGCATTGTAATAGTCAATATTCTTAAGCAAATAAAAGGCGTATACAAAACTACTTTGTGCATCAAATAATCCAAACATACTACTATAGTTCTCTTCTTGGTTTGCTGAAATTTTTACAAAGGATAATAATAGTAATAATAACAACAATACCAAAAAGAACAAAACACAATAATGCAGACAAATGAAAGAAAACAAAAAGCAAAAACAAACAATCAAAGATATAAAAGTAAAGATGTGACACCAGAAGGGATGTTATATCCTTAACAAATGTTAACTGTTAAGTTTTGTTCCATTGTCAGCACTGCTTAGCCTGTTCTGCATGAACTTTGCCAATGCCAGACTGCATATTTGTCAGATAAATCTTACCGTGGAGTTATGTGTGTTTCCAGAAGTCCTTGCTCACTTTTAGTGTGAATGGCAATACTAGTATAGAGGTATTTCACAAGCAGTTATAGGTTCTGTGTGATGCAATTAGGGAGGTGCCTGTGTGGGTTTTATAGGAACATATAGGCAGAGCAATAGCAGAGGAAAGAATTCAGCTACACCCAGTTTTTGGCAGCTGTACAGTTGCAAGGTATGGGAGGAGGCAGACAAGTTGTACTACCTTCAGTGCAGCTTGAGTCACAGTTCCATTTTTAGGTGGAAAGAAAATGAATGACTAAAACATACGGAGAATCCTCGGGAAACAGATTTGTTTACAAAAACAGAGATTTACAACAAGAATAAAAGGGGTGTGGGTAACGATGTGGCAGTGGAGTAAGGAGATTATAGTAGAAACACCTAATATTGCATAATTAAAAGGCTTGGCCAGGATAAAGTCATATTTTAGGGCTGACTATCAGTAGTCATATGAATACAAAAAATAACTTTTCAATTACTCTGTATTATATATTTTGTCTAGGGGCGTAACTAGGAATGGCAGGGCCCCATAGCAAACTCTTCGATGTGCCCTCCCCCCGGTCCATAAAAAAAAAAAAAATGAACTTAACATGTGTTCTGTCAAGAATAACAGAAAAAATAGTGTACACCAGACACATCCCGCACACACCAGACACATCCTGCACACGCCACTCGCTCTCCAGACACATCCCACACACGACACTCGCACGCCAGACACATCCCGCACACGCCACTCACACGCCAGACACATCCAGCACATGCCACGCACACGCAGACACTCCGCACTTGCACTCACACGCCAGTCCATCCAGCACACGCCGG
This sequence comes from Phyllomedusa bahiana, assembly GCA_025379985.1. Classification (NCBI taxonomy): domain Eukaryota; kingdom Metazoa; phylum Chordata; class Amphibia; order Anura; family Hylidae; genus Phyllomedusa; species Phyllomedusa bahiana. Next base: position 124,129 of record JAODAL010005262.1, read on the forward strand.
TCATACGCCACGCACATCCCGCATACGTCGGTCACACGGCAGACACATCCCGCACACGCCGGTCATATGCCATGCACATCCTGCACACGCCAGTCACACGCCACGCACATCCCGCACACTTCAGACACATCCTGCACACACCACTCACACGCTGATATTAGTGGACTGTGATTCTTTGTTTACATAATAGATTTTACTTCATGTTTTTATTGTGGGAACTTCACTCTGCACTGAATACTGGTCACTTACATAGATATTACATACAAACACACATCACAGACACCAAGATATATATATATACTATATATATATATACACATCTACGCACCCAGATGTATATTCATACACACATTACAGACACACATCTATACATACAGTCACATACACACACTTACTTGGGAAGACAGGGGGGAAGGGGGGCACTTCCAGTATGAGCTCCCCACCCGGCAGTGCAAAACCCCTCCTCCACCGTCGTCCCGACTGTGCACACAGCACTGGGGGCAGTGGAGCATGGAGGTGGGGGGGGGGGGGTGTCTCCATCCCGGGTTGGAAGCACTCATACGGGAAGCTTGGGGGGATCATGCTGCTTCCTAGCGATGCTACCTATCTTATGACCCGGGGGGCCCGGCAGGAAGTTTCTGCTTGTTGCCGGCCAGGCCCCAAAGGGATGTGAGCCCTATCAGAAGTATAAAAAAAAGTATGCTGCTCTTCTCCAAACCCCTGCGGGGAGACTACAGAGTGGAGCGCCGGATGCTTCACCTGAACACGGCACGCTCCCCTTTGAACGCTCAGGTGGAGGCCCCGGTTGAGGCAGGATGTGAGTCTGCCCGCCAGATAAATGTTGCTACCTGGGGGGCCTGGGCCCCCCCGGAGCCGGGCCCCCGGGGCAGTGTACGTTCTGCTCCTTTGTTTGCCTTGTTTTGTCCTATTTTTGATGTTTCCTTTTCTCCTAACCTGTGGGTTGCTCTTTCATCTGTACTTTCTGAAAAATGCAGCCCTTGAAAGGACCAATTTAACAGGCCTGCTAAAAATTGTACTTTTGTATAGCCCGGACGGAAATTTCATCCAGTAGATCTAGTCCTTTACTTACATCAGCCCCATGACAGGACCACCTTATTCCATGTTCAGCACGTTTTGGAGAATCAACGTAAAACAAAACCCGTTAGTGTGTTTTATAGCGGGCCACATGATGACTAATAGAGAGTTCAGAGTTTTGTTTTAAAAACCCATTGGCTTGCCAATAAAAAAGGGGGCCCACACAATGAAGGGGGAAGTTTTTTAATTTAAAAAGTTTATTTATTTGTTACATGGCCACCTGTGGCCCAAAAAATGACTTAAAAACAGTTTTTCCCCCCCTCAAACATTTTTTCAATTGAAGGAAAGCCTTAAATGCGATGGTTATGTTTCCCACCATTAGGACTTGGGCAAACAAAGGGGGTTTTTATACCCAGATTCCCCTTAAATAAATGGAGGGTGCCATCACCCCACAAAACTACCTTTTACTACACAGACCCTTTGGAGGACCATTTCACAAATGTGGGAAAATAAGTATTTGAATTTAGCGATTTTGAAAAGCTTCCCCAAAAAAAGAATAAGGTTGTCATTTTTATCATAGGTACAATTCAAGGGAAGAGACAGAAACTAAAACAAAAATCAAAAAATCACATTTATGATTTTTAAATTTTAAATTTTTGCATTTTTGCATAAATAAGATTTGATCACCTCCAACCAGCGAAAAATTTGGCCCTAACGCTGCTATTTTTTTCTTTAGAATTTTCCTACTCTGCACTCATTACCTGATTTATTGCACCTGTTTGAACTTTTTTACCTTAAAAAATCATTTTTCCACAACTAAAAATCACCCCCAAACCTCTCCCCATGCCAAGACCAAAGAAAGTCAAAGGCCCCCAGGACAATATTGAACCTGAAAAAGGCGGGGATGGAAAAACAGACAATAGTAAAGCAGCTTGATGAGAATACAACACGGGGCGCAATTTATTAAGAAAAAAAGAAACACAAAATGACTGTCATCTTCCTCGTCTGGGCTTCATGCAAAGCTGCCTCCGGGGAAAGATGACTCTGGGGTTTCGGGAAAATAAAACCCCCAGAACTACAAGGGGACCTGGCACTGCCCTGAATAGAGTGGACCACAGTCCATAGATACGTTAGTAACCCCCAAATACGGCATCATGGACTAAAAACCGCGGGGAGCAAAGTCCCCCTCACCCCGAACATGTTACCGTCTGAAGTTCACCTTGTCACTGGGTGATCATAGGGGCATGGGAGAATGTCATGTGGTCAGATGAAAACAGAGGACCCGAAATACAGTCAAGGCAACTAAAGAGTGACTCCATAGAAGCATTTTAAGGTCCTCAAGTGCTCTATCCAGTCTCCAGACCGGCACCCAATCGAAAATCTTTGAAAGGAGCTGAAATTTTAAAGAAGCCCACAACAGTTTCCAAAATCAAAAAAAACTGGAGAAATCGTATGGAGGATTGGCCCCAATCCCCCTGCAGTTTTAAAACTACAGAAAAAGTCTGACCTTGTAATTACAAATAAAAATTTTTGACAAAATATTAAGTTTTGTTTTTCTATTGTATCAAATACTTATTTCAGGCAACAAAATGTAAATTAATTGTTTAAAAATCATACAATGTGATTTTCTTAATTTTGTTTTAGAATCTCTCTCACAGTTGAAGTGTACTGTGGCAGAGCGACCTTAGGCCATAGCATGGTTCTGCCTCCAGGTGGAGTACAGCAGGTCACCTGCTTTGGATGTGTCACAAAGGGCCTGGTCTCGGTGGGTGAAGTCAGCAATTGTGAGTCAGCAACACTAGATTGCTGACTTTTGTACCTAATATGGCTGATACCCAGCCATTATGGGCTGGCTTTTTCTGGAATGGCTGTAGTGTGGGTGGGAGGCTGTTCCCATGTTCCAGATCCAGGCCTATAAAAAGCCTGTCTCTTCAGGTGTCCAGGGGGTGTAGTTGGCTTCCTGGAGCTATGAGCCATGAAGGAGCTGAGGAGAGGCTCTTACCCCCCAGGCTTGAGAGAAGCCAGTACCCAGCACCACCAATCAGTATGAGTAACTGATTGGTGGTGCTGGGTACAAGACTCCTCCTACAGTTAGAGAAGGTACTCTTATTGTGTTTAGGCAGTGGCCAGATTGCTTGGAGGATCTGATGCACAATCTAAGGCACATGCGCTGGATCTCTGGGCAAGTGCCACTTTTAACTGAAAGGGCGACATGTATGATTTTTGTTACTCAGGCGCCATTTTTTTGCGCGCATTTGTAGCATAGAATGCGCCTGAATCTATGAACCTGTTCTACTGCGGGGCATAGATTTAGCACTTTCTAGCTACTAAGTGACAATTCTGGCTCAGGTAAACCACTTTTAAAGGGCTCTACCTGTTCCAGCAGTAATGCACCTGGATTTGCCATACTAAAGCTATAAATGTGTAACTTCATACGGTTGTAGTGCGTCCCGCCTCCCGCACGCCACCGATCTCAGGCACATGACAATGTGCCTAATATTGCAGTGCACCTGGTAAAAAATAGAGCAAACAGGGCTGCGCCAGTTTTCGGGCTAAAAAGACGCCAGACTTCTGGCGCAGCCCCGTACATACATGTCGACCTATGTGTCTTCTTCAGATGCTCATCCAGGTGGTTTTCTGCCCCACCATTTAGTAGGCTACTGAACTAAAAGTGGAGAAACTGAGGATGTCAGCACCCAGGACAGGCAGCACTATGAAGTTACTGTGACAACTGCATCAAACCTCAGGAAGCGAGCTGCTCAATGTGGAAACAGGGAGTAGTGAGTTTCATTTTCTTAAAATTTTTGTAGGGACACTGCTAAGGAAAGTAGGGGACATACCCACCTAGCATGTACCTACTGTATAGAGGGATCTACCTATCTATTTACTATATGAAAGTCTAACACCCTTCTATATTGGGGCACAAAATTGGAACATTATTGCTGTTTGGGGGCACAATAGAGAAAAGCATTTCTGTATATAGACACTTTCACTATTACTGTGTAAGTCACTAAGAGGAGCACTATTATTGTGTAAGGCACTGTTGTGGATGGGAAATAAAAGTGTTATATGTTGATCCTTTGTGTCTCCATTTTAATGTATTAGCTAGTATAACACCACGTATGCTTTGCACATGGCACGTAAAAGCTGCCTGTAGAACTCTTTTTTCTAATGTGTTTCTAAAATGGCCGCTACATATTATACTTATAGAGATAACTTCTGTATAATCCAAGATGGCGCCTCCTTCCGGAACTACACCCAAGGTTTGGACATTCCTGAGCTAAAGGGAGTATATCCCAAATAAGGATGTAACCAATCACAGACTAACAGCTATGCCCATGTGATGCTTTCTTATTTTACTAACACAAAAGAGTATAAAAACCTGAGAATAAAGACAGAAAGTGACCTCGGTATACTGAGTTTTGTGTAGTAACAGTCTGGTTAAAATATTTGTTCCTTGTATTTGGTAACTGTATGACTATTATTTTGCAGTATACAATATTATAGATAAAAATCTGTGACCTTGGTAATGCCAGTATTGTTTTGGTGCTCATCTGCTGGGGGGGGTTTGGCACATTTGGTGCCTTCGGGGGTTTGGGTTTAAAAGCAAAAAAATTGCCGATTCCAATCATGTAAGTCCTCTTTTTGTTATAAAGGGTTTGGGAAGGGATTATAGACTAAGAACCATTACGCCCATAGGGAAAGGGGGTTGGGGCTATCCCCCACTTATTGTCACAAAACGACGTTGATGGGGGGGCGAAGTTTTTCCACATTTTTTACTTTAAAAACCGGGGCAGACCCTGCCGTAGATGTATGAGCAGTCGTATACCAAAGTCTGGCGCAGGCTCCGACACACCCAAAATTTTGAATGGCCCCAATTTTACAATGGGATTTGTCCCGATTTGGGAAAGCCAAATTTATAATTACACGACAAAATGTGTCGTTACAATCTATACCAATTTCAAAGTGGCGATGCCGAGACAAATTTTGCCTCACACATGAGCCTCACAATGGGACACAATTATAAAATATTGGGAGACACTTAAATACATATTGACAAATGCTATACTAATATAACAAGACGTATAACTGCCTAGTGTGCACCAGTTTTCATACATGTCCTCCAAAGTGTCCCCTTGCTGGGATATCCAGCAACAGGCTCTAATTTGTGGGGGAAGGTGCCAGTAAAGCATAAAATTTCCCTGCAGCGCCATCAAAACGGGGCAATTGGGGTTTAACTATGCCTATTCAATAAGGCTGGGCTCTAAAACAGGAAAAAACAGGTCCCCAAGCAAGGGGGCACTTTTTTGTAACCACTCATAGCTCTGCCCATAAGATGATGCTGAACACAGAATTTTATAAGGTACAGTATATGAAAATGGGTTTTTTAAAACCCGGAACCCCCCTTTAAAAAGGGTTTACTTCAAGTATTCCTACAGACCAGAACATTCGACCAAGACATGAACCAACATTAGACTTGGGTTAAACATAACCTAAATCACTGGACTAGACGTAAATATAAAACGTAACTTTTACTAAATAGGGTAAAAACAAACTTTTTTAAATCCAACAAAAAAATTTTCAGAAAAAAGGGGAGGCTTTTATAAGGCAAAACCAGGTGTGAGGTCACTAACCCTGATAAGCCCTAAAACAATACCTCCCAACAAAATACAGAAAGCATCGCCCCAAAAAGGGCGGGCCCGTCAGGGAAACCCTTTTACTAATAAGGGCCCCAAAACACCCTTGTTTGTAGTTTTTAAAAGTTTTTTAATACACAAAAAGTAAAAACCCCTCAGACTTTTCTTTTCCCTTCCTGGATACTCCTCCCAAATTCCCGGGATACCCAATCTGAAAGAAAGAAAATCAGATCAAAAAACCCAAAGGGAAAAATCAAATCCCCGGAAAAAACAATAATTTTAACATTTTTTCAAAACCCCACCCTTTTTCCCTTTCCCCAAAAATTTTTTCCCCAGGAATTCATTTAGGGAATTTCCTAAACCAACAACCCAAAATATGTGTACACTGTTAAATGCTGCCATTTTCCTGTAGAAAAAACCTGGTATGATTATCAGGGATAGTTACATAGTTACATAGTTATTACGGTTGACAAAAGACACGTGTCCATCAAGTTCAACCAAGAGTGGGGAAAAAGCGGGTGAAGGGAGGGAGACTGTCACGGGTGCCCAGCGGCTCGCACTTCCAGCCGCGGGCGCATCCGTGCCTTCCCGACGAGGGCAAGTGGCGCCGCGACCCGCATGTTGGGCCACGGGCGCACTCACGATCCGGCATCCTGCTTACTTGACCGTGCTCCTGCTCTTCCCTGCTCTGCTGCCGGCCTGTGCGCGTGTCCTCGCTCCCTAGGGCGTGTGCGCTGGCTTTCTGAGGTTTAAAGGGCCAGCGCGCCGGTAATTGTTTAATTGCTGGGTGCGGTCCCTATATATTCCAGCCTCTTCCCCTTGTTCCCCACTGAATCTTTAGTGCTCTTAGCCTTCAGAGAAAGCATCCACAGTGTCCCATGTTCCATACCTTCGGTTCCTGTCTACTGACCTTGTATCTCCACCGCCTGCCCTGACCTGCCTGCCTGTCTGGACGTCTTGTTAGCCCAACTACCTGTTACCTTGCCGCACCTCGGCTGCTGCTGCAAGCTGGTCGCGTCAGGGGTAGCGACTTGGTGGAACCCCACCGCAGCAAGTCAAACCCGCTTTGTGGCGGGCTCTGGTGAACACCGGTACCCACTCCCTGGCGCGGCTTTCACCATCGCTTGCGGCGGTCCAATGGATGCACTGTTCGTTGCACCATTACAGCCATCCAGCCATGGATCCCTCCCAGTTGCCATTACCCAGTGTGGCAGATCTTACGACCATTGTTGCCCAGCAGTCCCAACAACTGGCGCAACAGGCGCAACAAGTGAATCAATTAACCACCATGATGCAGCAGCTCATTACCGCCCAACAGCAGCCTCCGCCCCCCTCGCGCGGTCACTCTGGAGGCTCCGCTGGCGCCGGTGGGTCCCTTCCTTGCAAGTACGACGGTCACTCAAGGCTCTGCAGGGGATTTATCACCCAATGTTCCATGCACGTGGAGCTGATGGCTGACCAGTTCCCGTCTGAATGTTCTAAGGTGGCATTTGTGATTAGTCTGCTCTCCGGGATGGCCTTGGCATGGGCTACACCCCTCTGGGACCGGAGTGATCCTGTGATGGTGAACCTACAGGTCTTCCTCAAGGAATTCCGCAGGGTGTTCGAGGAACCCGCTCGGGCTTCATCTGCTGAGACTGTGCTCCTGAACCTGAACCAAGGGATCTCCTCAGTGGGAGATTATGCCATCCAGTTCTGCATTCTGGCATCTTAACTGACCTGGAATGGGGGCCCCTTTAATGCCCACTTTCAAAAAGGGCCTCTCCATAATTTAAAGGGTTTTGGGCGCGAGAATCCCCCCCATTTCCCCCCCCTGAACTGATCCACTTGGCCACCCGTGTCGACATGCACTTCGTGGAGATGGAAAAGGAGCTCTGTCAGGAATGTGATTCTGTTCCGTCTCGTCACCTCCTACGAACGGTTCAGGAATTCCGGAATTCTGCTGCCTCTTCCACAGGCCTCCGGCGAAAACCTTTCGGGTCGAAAGGCTCATTCTCGAGCAAAGCGTCCCCGACTCGGGGAAAAAAATTTGGCCTTTGGCCCGTCCCAAGCCCCTTCCAAGGGGCGTCCGCTCGCCCTAAAGGGGGAAAACGCTCGCCCGCTTCGTGGGGAGGCCCCAATGTAAGTTCCCCCTCTCCACCCTGACAATGCGGGATAGTCGGACTTTACAGGGCTTTCGTTTCCAGGGCCCCACTTTTCTTGGACCCGGCTCTGCGGGGAACTTCATTTTACACCTTGCTGGTGACGCAGTATCGCCTCCAGTAATCCCCCCTTTTAAAACCCTTGGGGACTCTTCGATCAACGGGACTCTGAGTGATTCCCTTGTATGCTACCAAACCGATTTCTCCAAGTGGGGGCCCTGCATAAAAAGGGGAGGATCGATTTTTTTTGTACTTCCCTGTCTTCTTTGGCGCCTACGGGGCGCCGGGGCCAACGCCATGCCCCCACTCTTGACTGAAGACTGAAGGGCCTGCGTTGGGACTGGACTGCAAAACCTTGTCTGTGGGACCTCGCCCGGTGCTTCCCCCCCTTTTCCATGCTCACGAACCGTTGCCGACTACCTGCTGCATCCCAAATGTTCGCTGACGTATTCTCTAGAACAAGCAGAGACCCTTCCCCCTCACCGCGTACGACTGTCCTATCAAACTGCTGCCTGGAACCGCCCACAGGGCAGGGTCTATCCATTATCCGGTCGGAAACCCAACTATTGGCCTAAATTCAGGAAATCTCCAAAGGGGGTTTAATTTGCAAGTCCCCCTCCGGGTGGGGCGGATTCTTCTTTGTGCAAAAAGCGGCTCCCTGCGCCCCGTATTTATTTTCGGGGACTCAAAAAAAATTTTGGGAAGAACCGATATCCTTGTCATTAATCAGGAATTTTTACCCAAGCTAAAATCTTCTCTAACGGAAATTGCGGGGGGGCTTAAAAAACCATCACATCAAAGGGGGAATAGGGGGAAGACCATTCAATCCCAAAAAAGGGCATTTGAATTTTTAGTTATGCCCTTGGGGCCTGGGGCAATCCCCCCACCGCTTCTGGAATTCGAAAACAAGATCTCCTGTACCCTGCTCTGGTATTTGGACAACATTTTGATCTTTTCTCCCGATTTTAAAAACCCACTGCTCCATGGCTCAGTACCAAATCTGCAGAGTAACATCTCTATGCCAAGCGGAGAAGTGTTGTTTTCACTAAACCAGGCCCCTTCCTTGGGTACAAAATTTTTGGGGACCAGGGGGCTTGAATGGACCCGACAACTGCCGCGTCTTGCGTGGCCGCGCCTGTGGCCTACAGGCCACACAGCGTTTCCCAAGGTTTCACCCAATTACTACCCCCCCCATTCATTCCACATTTTTCCACATGATAGCCCTATTGTGCAGTGACCAAGAAAAATGGCAACCCAAGCACTGGCTAAAAGCACTGAAAAAATTTTCCCCTCAAGCGAATTTCCCTCTGGCCATCTTATCTGGGCCCAACGGAGAGACCTTTTTTTTTGGGAGGTGAAGCTTTTTTTGGGTGGTGCGGGGGGCAGTTCTTACCCAGAAAGATCATTATTTGGGGTTCTTCCCCCAAAACCTCTCCCTCTGAAAAAACTACACCACGGGGACCGAACGCGGGCCATAAAAACTGGCCCTTGGGGATGGGGCATCTTCGGGAGGGCGTCGCCATCTGGTCACCAAAACACTGACCATAAAAACCTCCGAAACCCCCAGACACACAGCATTTTAAACCCCCCTAACCCCGGTTCCCCCTCTTTTTCTTCCAATTTTCGATTTCGCATCCATTTCCGCCCAGGGGAAAAAAAACATTAAGGCTGATGTCTGTCCGTGCCTCCGACATTGGGGGAGAAGAATCGCTCCCCACATATCATTCCGCCGGAATGTTATCTCTGCAGCTCCGTTGATCCCGGCAAATACCCCCGGGAAAACCTTTGCCCCCCTGCATTTTGGGCAAATCTGAAGCGGGGTCACGGTCTCATATGCCATGCACTTTTTACAGCCTTCCCCTCACTTGCAATTTTTTTTGGGGTGGTCACAGACCTTTCTCTAAGATGTCGCACTTCGTCCACTGCCTGGTTTCCTTTCCTTCCCCCGTTTTTGCTAGTCTTTTTTTTCAAAATATTCGGTTGCAGTTTTCCCCTAAAATTAAGTTTCGGTCGGGGGTTTTTCATTTTGTGTCCAAAATTTTTGGCAGACCCCGCTCCCCAATTAAAAGGGTAATTTGGATTTTTCCCTTGCCTACCATCCGAAACCAATGACGGGTGGGGGGAAACCAGATCCGGGAAAAATTATCTGCCCCCTTTTTTGCTCACACAGGACACTGTCAGCTTATTACCGGGGCAAAATTTTCCTACTTTTTCCCCTGGACCTATCGGCGGCGCCTCCCCAAATCTTTGTGGTGTACTGCTACATCCCCGCCCTCCCCTCCCCTATCACTGCTTTCGACATCCCCGAGTGGTACTTGGTCCTGCCAAAACCATCTGGTTTACATCGAAACCCTTTTAAAAAGGGGTCCCGCTCAAAAAAGAAGCGAGCGATAAAAATAAAGGGCCCTTCCCCGACATTTGCCCCGGGGGCAAATTTTGGGCTCTCCCCCAAAGTATTTCCCTGAAGTTCCCACACAAGCGGGGGCCCCCCCGGTTCCCTTTTTTGAAATTTCGAAGAGGATTGACCCAGTGGCCTATAAGCTCCGGCTGCCACCCACGATGCGGATCCCGAATTCCTTCCACGTCTCTTTGCTTAAACCATGCGTCCTGAATCGATTCTTCCAGAAGGTCACACCCCCTTCGCCTGAGGCTGATTCCTTTGATGTCTTTGCCAAAAGGGAGATTCGGCCATAAAAGCATCAGGGGGGGCGAAAATTCCTTATTGATTAAAAAGGGGTTCGGGCCAAGGAGACATTTTTGGGACCCGGGAGGACAACACATGGCCCGTAACCCTTCAAGGTTCCTTCAGGAAAGAAAGAGGGGGAGGCCAAAGGAGGGGTACCGTCACGGGTCCCCCGGGGGTCGCACTTCGTCACTGCCCTTTATATCCACCCCCTGCCCTGACCCCCCTGCCTTTTGGATTTCTTGTTACCCAACTCCCCGGGTCCCTTCCCCGCACCTCGCTCTCCGAAAGCTGGTCCCTGCAGGGGTAGCGACCTGGGGAACCCGTCGCGAAAGCAACCCCTTTGCTCGGGCTTTGGGAACACCGGGCCAACAAAGATTCCCTCCCCTTTGCGGCTTACACCTTGCTTGCGGGGGCCCCATGTTCCTCTTCCGTTAAAAACCAAATTAAGAGACGGACCCAAATCCCACCTCCCCACTGGTTAATCCCCTGAAACCCACAAGACAAAAACCCAATCTGCTCCAGGGAAGACCCCATCTTTGACCCCAGAGCCGCTACCAGCCAGGATTCAGAATTTTACATGGTTATGTACGTATGTAGTGACCTCACACCTTATACAGACCTTATACACATCTTGTCCTTATACAGCCTACCCTTTTCTGGATATATTTTCTGGATTTAAACGAGTTTGTTTTACCCAATTTGAAAAAAGTTAATTTTTATTTACTCTATCCCTGATTTGTGCATAATTACGTACAAAGTTTTTTGCATGGAGTGGCAAACATCTCCTTGTATTTTTTCTTTTTGAACAAAAAATCCATTACTGAAGAATTTCAAAAAGTAAAAAAAATAGACAAGCAAAATAATGTATTTCAGAAAAATGCTCACAAGAAATGAGGAAGTCAAGTTAAAATTGTTATTGACTTTATGATGTGTCTCTTGAATGTCCGGGGATTACCTCAAGAATTTGACTTGCGTAAAGTAGATTTCTAGTGACTATAACAATAGGATATATTTCAAGTACACAGTATAAAATCAGATCATAAAACCGCCATAAATCCTGCATACAACTTTAGAATCCCTGGGTGTGGAGGTGAAGATATTCATTGATTTGGGATGGCGGGACAATACTACTCTGGATGATCACAGCTGATTGCTGGGGGGTTAGAGAAACATTTGGAAGGAAGCTATTCAAGAAAATAAAAATCCCCCCTATGTAAAGGGTAAATTTACATCTGAAATTTTTTGTAGTATTTTTAAAACCCCTTTATCTAAATAAGGCTCAGGATCAGAAACTAATCTGTTTGCTTCCAAAACAAACCCCAAATTTATAAAGGAACTGGGTTTTTAGCTCAGAAAAACTCTCAACAAGTGTGCCCTGTATTAATATACTTCTACACATTGCTACAGTCCATCCAGATTAAAAGGATTTCATATAAATATTAAACCCCCTTTGCCAAACCCCAAAAATACTTAAAGGGGGTTTTCCCCCAGATGATTATCTTACCCATCCTGTTTTCTGCTTCATTTATGAAATTAGGGGCATTTACGGTTTTCTTATACTGGGGCCTAGGTCCACAGTGAGACTGCTATTTCAGCAGGGCTTTAAACTATAGCAACCAGTGTTGACAGCCTATCAGGAAGATTGAACAGGTCGTATTACGCAACTGAGGGGCTGATCACCAACAAAGGGGAAATCAGGAAAGGAGGACACGTTAAGGACACATATTGCAAAGGCTTTTTTTTTGCAAACTATGACATAAAAAGCAATACTTGTATTTAGACAACCCCGTTAATGAACAGCACATTTTTTAGTTTTTGCCTCGGTGTGTTGAACGTCGTAACTTTTGTATTTTTTTTAAAGAGCATTGTACCCTCTTTTATTTGATAATTTTTACTTTTTGGGGGAAATTTATGTTCACTATAATTTATTGCAGTATTTAAAAAATATTTTTACATTTTTTTTTTTTTTTTTTAATTTTTTTTTCACACACTTCACACTTAATCTTTTTAAAATTAATTTTTTACACTTACTACGGGCTTTAGATACCTAATACTGAGTTTTTTTGTTGTTGTGTGTAATGTACTATAGCCAATTAGGTATGTTCACACGCTTATTTTGGGGGCAAAGTATGCGGGACAATACGCTGTGTTTTTGGAAAACCCCGCGCTGATCCCCCGTAAAATTTCCAAAACGCCCTAACAATTAAAAATACACTTCTCTCCCCCGGGGGACTATAATCGTATTTTACCTCGGGGAACGGCAATCCCTAGCTCTCTATAGAGCAAAACTTACCGAATTTGAGCTATAAATTACCGTAATTGCGACACGCATTTAAAATAAGCCCCGTGAACATACCCTAATTATTTATTAAATATTTATTTTTACTTTATTTATTTCTTTTTTTTTACACTTTTTTTGCTTTTTACTTTTTTTTTTTAAAACCCATAAGGGGTAACTGTTTTTTCATTTTTTTAAACATAGTAATGTATTAGCATATTCAAAATATAAATACATTAATCTTTTCAATTTGCACAGGCAGCAATCAGGGGACACACATCTGCCGACGCTGCTTCTTTCAAGACCTACCCAGTTCCCCCCTGGGGAAATTTCACCATTCCCCGGGGTCCTGTTTGGGGCACCGAGCCCGATCAACCCCCAAAATAGCATACACGAAAGAAAGCCTTTTTATTACCCTGTCACTGACCGGTCACTCAAAAGCCCCAAGGCCGGGGGGCAGGTTTCCCTCACTCTCCGGGACTTTGCCCAAAAAGGCCCTGCCTGAAGACAGACATCAAAAAAAAGTTGGTGGCCTTTTTTTAAGGGTTTAAAAAGGCTTTTCATGGAAATGCCCAGGACTCCTTTTCCTAAATTAATATAAAAATTTTTCAATCACTTTTTGAAACTTCCCGGGAGCCTTGCAAAAGTGAATGGAATTAATGCCAAAACTGAATTTAAACCCGCAGACAGCTGTTTCAGGGGGTTGCTCCTTTCATGCGAGTAATTCGGGGGGCTAGGTGAGAAGCTCTAGGGTACCGAAAGGGGAAAAGTTCCCATTAAGGGGGGGCAACATTTTGGTTTTTAAATTAAACACGATTAGTTACATGACTGAAACTTAAATACAGTATATTCAAAAAGGCTAGGGAAAAGGTGCGCTGCAACCCAGCTCATTTTTCCCATTAGCCTTTTTAAAATAGTAAAATTTTAGTGAAGTAACGAATGGGTTTTTAAGTCCCACACACCACATGGTTTACTCTCCCCCGAAGGAACTTCAAGCTACACAAATATGACACATGACCTTAAAGCACAAAGGGAAAAATCATTTTCTTAAATAACATAATCAAAACATCTCCAGGGTTACTACAAACATAAAAGATTATGTTATAAAATGCCTGGTTACCAAACTTATTTTTTAAAAATACCCAAACTGCAATAAAGGGCCCAAAAAAAACCTTTAAATATACAGCAATGTATTTCAGCTTGCATACAGCTGGTAACCATCGTCAATTGTGGGAGGTATAGAAACCATAGCTTTATTGCAGAATACCATTACATGATTTTGAAAATAAGTTTTTTATACATACCCTTTAAAAGGGTTTCCCTTTATAAAATTATTTTAAAGGGCAGGGGGGGGAAAATAGAGAAAATGTGATACTCACCTCTTGGCATTTACAGCTGCCACTTCGAAGCCTCACAGGATGGGCGACTCTTCACTTTCGGATTATTGCCTTGACACATAGCTCATGCTCCATAGTGAGTGAATGGAGTGTGGGGGTCTTTTCCGGTTTTTTTGGGATAAAAACCTTGAAAGTGAAGAGGAACGGATCCCTTGGGGAACGGGCGGGAAAAAGCGGGAAGCCCGGGTTTTTCCCTACACCCCCCCATAACGGGACCTGGGTTTAACCAAAGGGCCAAAAAAAAGCTGTATGCATATTTTTCCAAAAGGTTTTGAAATCTTTTCCCTTAGTTTTAGCAGTTCTGGTGTTGTAATAATAAGCTAAGGTAACCCCGGGCATTCTCATAATATAATCTAATGATTTTCATGCTGTAACATCCCCTGAAGATGTCTTGATTTTATTTTTTTTTTAAAATTTCTTTATTTTTTTCCCAAATCTTATAAATGCTATGGGGCATTATTTGGGGCAGTTTTGAAATGGGTAAAGTTCCTCATTAGGGAAAGGCAGGCGTCTGGAGACTTATACACCATTTGTCACTCCACTGGAATTTAAATATATTTAAAAAGGCTCATAGGAAATAAACTGGGACTCTGCAGAGCCAACAATTTCCCAGGAGCCTTTTTGAATATTTTTGAATTTCAGTGAAGCAACTAAAGGTATATAAGTCTCCACACACCTGCATGGCACCTCTCCCTAATGAGGAATTTTTAACTTTTTTCTGAGTTTACCCCAAAAAAATTCACCTAGTTTTTTTGGGCAAGGTAATAATAAGTTCGGGTAACCCAAGGCATTCTTTTAACACAAAAATCACCGTACACAATGACAAATCACAGTACCAAAATCTGCTAACAGTTAAAATATAACTTTTAATCACATATTTAAAAAAAATAGAAGTTGCTCCAGTAAGAATTTTTTATGGACAAATACTTTTGGTTTAAAGGGAGTATTGTGGATAAACCCACAAATAGAAAAAGGAAGAAGAAACCTGGAGAAACAGATCGAATAGTTTTTTTTCATGGTTTTTTGGGTACAACATCTTCCTTTCATATTTTTGTCTATTCTTTAAAGACAAGGTTTTAAAAAACCAACCTAAAATCTGAGTTCCAAAGGTAACCAATACATTGTTTACTCTCCCCCTTTTTTTCCCAAAACTATCCCCCTTTTCCCAATGCGTTAAGTAGCAGGGGAGCCCAATGGGCCCCAAAAAGGGGGGGCCCCACCAAGAAACTAAATCGACCCAAACGAACCCCCCCTGCAATCCTTTAATAAAAAAAATGGGTTTTGGGCTGCTCTTGCTTTTAAAAAATACTAATACAGAGAGACTTAAGAATATACTTTTTAATAATGACAAATTCCCAATGCTTTTCCCTTCCTTCCCAAAGCTAGAATGGTTAATCAGGGAAGCCATTTAAAAAAAAGAGCGGTTGGGGTTAAAAAAGCGATCACAACCCCCCGGGATGCTCCCTATGGGTTTAAAATGTCATAGCCACTGATACTTCTCTAAAATGTGGGCGTTTTATTGCCCATGATTTAAATTTTTTTTTTTTTCTTTTTTAGCCCCATCAGGAGATTTTGTAAACGCAAATTTATTTGGGGGGGCTTTACCAAAAAGTGCCCAAAATTGTACCTATTTTGATTTGCTCCCGGGCCCAAAAACCCCCGAAAACCCGGGTTTGTCCCATTTTTTGGGGTGAAAGGGGACCCCAGAATACGGGCACAGCCCCCGTGAAATTCATGCCCTTAATATTTTAAACCTTTTCTACAAAACGATAAGGGTGTGCTAAAGATGAGATAAAGTTTTTTTAAACACATTTACAAATTTTTTAAGGGCAAATTTAAATTTTATTCCAAACTACATAAAGGGCTTTTTTCCCGGGGTTTTACCGAGATGGGCCATTTAAGGGCCTGTATCTATGGGACTTAATAGGAATTTGGGGATATTTTGATTTCCCGGCGGGGGAAAGCCATATATATCCCCACTAGGGAAATAGAGCAAATGTAGCCCTTTTGCCTTTTTTTATTTTTTTATTGGTCTGCGTCACGATATCTGCTGGGGTACCTTTTTTTTCACGAAACCCAATTGGTACCAGAAAATCAAGGTAGCCCTTTAACCCAAAAAGGGGAAACCCTCCCTTTTTTGAGTTTTCTATTTCCAGAAAGTTTGTCCAAAACAGGGTTTTCAAGCTTCCCCCGGGAAAAAGAAAATGACAAAAAGGGACTTGTCTGGGTTTTTTCTTTTTTGGTTGGCTCATTAGGCTCACTATGGCATAAACAGTTTTTAATTTTTGAATTAACTGTTTTAAAAATTTTTAAAATTTGGGGGGCGTTTTTAACCCTTTTTATTTTTGGCCTAAGCCTTTTTAAAATTTTTCTGGGGCGGGAAAAGTAAATAATTTTTCCATTCAGGCTTATTGGGCCCCAATTGCCCTCCCCGTTTCGAACGTATCCTTTCCAAATAGATTTTTAGTGTTTGTCTCTTTTAATGAAAGTGCAGGCCTCCTGACTAGAGCACATGCTCAGCAGATAATTATCTACTGGGCATGCGCACTGGTCAGACAGCAGGCTTGCGCTTTTTTTATGGAGTACCAAACTTTCTGCCCCCCCCGAATAAAAACGTCAAAAATTTACTATGCGGGGTTGTGTTTTTCAGTTTGGGGCCCCAGGGGGCAGCTCAGTAAAGGAAAGGGGTTAGATTAATTATTTTCCCCTGGACATGTGTGTTTAGTCAGGGAAAAGGCCATCTCTAGGGCCCCCAGTGTAGCCCGCCCCCCCCCTCTTAAAAACCAACCCGGGGGGGGGAAAGTACTTTTTTTAGTGTAACTTTTCCCAAATTTCCAAATGGGGCCCGGGTGTGCGGATACTGGTATAAAAGGGGGGCTTTCGGTCCGGGCCCTGTTTTAAATTTGGGGGGCCCCCCAAACCCAATTGACCAGTAACCCTTTTTCTAAAAACGGGAGGTGGCATTTTTTTATATTGTAGACGTCCTTTAAACTGGAAGGGGGGGCAAGGGATCTTTTCTTAACTGATTTCCCTAACCCCGGGAAAAACGACCCGGGGAAAAAAAATTTTAGAAAAAATTTGGGGTTACATGAGTTTTAAAAAAATTTTTTTAAAACTGGAAAACCCCCTTTTAAAAGAAAAAATTATATGGGAGTTAGCTCCCCTTTATACTTTTTTCGGGTTTTAGAAAGATGCACCCCTCGGTCGCACCTTTCCCCCCTCCCTTCCAGCCCGAAAGGGTAAAATATAAAACAAAAGAAAATTTTCCTTTTGGGGGGGAAAACACCCGACCACACAGGGGCCAAAAAAAATGGGATAATTATAAAAAAAAACCCAAATTTTTATTAGTATCCATAATAAATTAAAATATGAAAAAGTTTGGGGTTGAAAAAATGGGGGCCTTTTAAAACCACAAACCCCCTGCCGACGCAATTTTTCTGGCACTTTGGGGGGCCCTTTTTATGGTACTAATAAACTGGTTTTGTGATTTTATCCCATTTTTGCCACCGTGTGCTCGCTGTCCCAAAGGACTTTTCTTCTATATGCAACCCCTTTAAACCAATGGCTAACTAGAACACTGAACAGTTGGCCTTCAGTTCGTGCTCGTGTGAGTGATAATGGTAGACACTTCCAACACTTGCTTTGATTTCCTCATGTGAATCATAGGTATATCCATGTTCAATTTCACTAAATTACATGAATTACTTATAAGAGTAATTACTTATAAGAAAAATCTTGGGGCAAATGGCAGGTGAAATGCATTGTAGCTTTAGGTCCTCAAAAATGGAAGTGTTGAAAAGAACGAATGTGAAAACATCTACTTCGTACATAGTGAAATTTCCCCTTTTGAAAAAACTTGTTTTCCATAGGGAGAGAAAAAGAAAATTTTAAGGTTCAAGTTGTCCCGGGGTTTATAGTCCCCTTAGTGGTTATGAGGACGGTCCCTGTATTGTACATTTAATCCCAGTCATGAATAATGTTTGGGGGCTGGGGAGAAACAACTATCAGAAAACTTTCTGACAATGTATGAAGTAAGGGGTTTAAAAAATTTCCCCGGTAGGGGTTTTGGGGAAAAATCAGTGGAGACAATACAAAAAGCCTGGCAAATAGAAGATAAAGGATTATCCTTATTGTGTTGTGTCTTATTGTGATCTTGAAGAAAAACACATCGAGCGACTTTGCAGAGATTTAACTTTATTTGATTTACTGGTTGCTGTATTTAGTTTTTTACTTTTCAATTTTTGCATTGCCAAAAAAATAGAATTTACTCAAAAGTAAAATAAAATTTTGGTTTCAAAAAAAGTTATTTGGGAACGGAGACCCCTAAAACCCAAAGGGGTTTTATTCCCTTTCCCGAGCCTTAAAGATGTAAATTTTTGTATTTTTAAAATTTTTTATTAAAAATTTAATTGGGGTTATAATCTTTTAAGGGGGTGGGCCAAATCGGGGGTTCCTTTAAAGGGGAAGTGGGGAAATTCCGGGTTTTGAATTTCAGGGAAAAAACTTTCGGTTTTTGAACGAAGTCGAAAGTTTTTGGGGGACTTCGGGGGAACTAAGTTGGGTTCTTTTGATTGATGGAATTGGGTGCGGGGCACAAGGCGAACCTTGGGGGGCAAAGCCAACCTTTTTTGGGAGGAAGAAGGGCTGCCTTGCCATGACATGTGCAGAAGGGGGAAGCCCAATTTTTAGAGATGGCCCGGGGTTCTTTTGGGCTTTCACCCCCACTTTTTAAAAAGTCCCGGGGGGTGACGCTTGGGGGCTCCAACTTTCCTTTTTCATGTAACCCAGTAGGGAAGGTGCTGCTTTCAGTGATTTGTTATGAAGAAAGATTTTTATTAAAATCGGTTTCCTTTTTGGGGGGGTCCCCAGCTTGGGCTCAGAGACTTGGGGTTTTTCTTAATGTTTTATTTCTGATTTTTTGGTGTTTTATTGGGCTGGAAATTAAAAAAATAGTGGGGGGTCCAGTGCAGGGGGCTTCTTTTACCCTTGGGTTTTTTTTTGCTTTTTTGCTCACCAGCACATTGAATACCCAAGGGGCTCAAAAAGCCAGTTCCCTGTTGTATTCTTTTTAAAAAGAAACGCGTTTTTATAATACAAATACCACTTCTTTTTTTGGCGCTAAATTCTTTTGCGCAATTTACATCCAGGGGTTAATTAACGTTGTTCTTGCTGTTGTGACTCCAGAAACCCGTTTTTTTCACACCCAAAAAAAATACAATTTTTCCTGTACATAATTCCAAAGCGAAGGTTAATTAAAATTTTTTTCTCTTGTTGGTAGCGTAGAAAACACGAAAATTGTAAAACGTACAAAGCTTTTGGGTTTCCGCTGCTCAATTTTTTTGCCAATTTACATCCAGGGGTTAATTAAGCTTGTTTTTTTTTGCTGTGGTGACAAAATAGCCCGTTTTTTCACCCCCCAAAAAAAAAAATTTTTCCTTTTAGCAAAATTTCACAACGAAGGAAAATTACAATTTTTTCTCTTGTTGCGTAGGTAGAAAACACCAATTGTAACACGCTACAAAGCTAGTGTTTCCGGCTGCTCAATTCTTTTGCTCAATTTACATCCGGGGGTTAAATTAAGCGTTGTTTGCAGTTGAAATAGTAAAAGAAACTTTTTTTTTTTAACCCCGCTACAAAAAAAAAAAAAAACTCTGTACATAATTCATTCCCAAAGGGGTTAATTAACCCCTGTTTGTGTTTTATATTCAGAAAAAATACACAGGTTTTTAAAAAAGGCACATACAAGTCAATTTTTTCCTTCCCATTTGTGGAGGCAATTTTATCCAAGGGGGTTTCCCCGTTTTTTAGTGGGGACATTTGGGCGTAAATAAAGGGTGTTATTTATCATATACCCGAAATCTTCTCAAAAAAAGGTTCTGACATTTTTAGAAACAAACAGTATTAAAGAGAGGTGGGAGGCTCTTCGGGCCTGAAGTGGCAGAGGGACAAATATTCCTAGAGAGGGCGCGCACAGCAAGGGGGACGCCAAAATAGGGGTCACTCGGTGAGGCCACAATGCCACTGTCATTAGCGGGCCCGGGACTGACTAGCAACCCCATGGGTTTGATTTTGGGTTTATGGGCATCACTTCCTCCCAGATAAATTTTGAAAACCCCCGCCAAGAGTCGGTGGGCGTCAGACAAAACCCTTAGTTGGCATCCCCCCGGGAGGGGTCAGCGGCCCTCCCCTTTGCCAAAACCCGCCTCGTCCCATGGTTCCCTAAAAGATTATATGGGGTCTGGGCTCAGCCCCCACTTTTAGGAGGATGAACAATTTGAGGGGGGAAGTCACGTATTGGCAGCGAAAAAATGGGGCCAATATCCCCTGCTTTTTGCAGTAGGGGGCCCAAAGTAAGATGTTAGATGGCATGGGAGGTATGTTGTGAGGGGTCACCCTCTGCATCCCAAGACGGTGAGAGGACAGCAGTGACGATGAAAACAAAATGATGATGATGTAGCCGACCGACGGGGGCCCGGGTGGGGCAAGGGCTTCATCATCTCAGGAGAAGAGGGGTCGCTTGGCGTCAGGCAGCGGCGCAGCCAGCAAGTGGGTCGGTGGCCGTGAGTCAGCAGGATAGCAGCAGTGTGAGGTCGGGAGCCAGCGGCCAGGGGTAAAAACCCCTTCGCAGGTCCAAAAGTAGCGCACAGGGGCTCAGGAGGCAGCGGCGGCAGTAGTCCTCAGTGGGAGCTTGGCGGTAAAATTTCCGATAATGGCGGTGTGGGCAGTTTTTGCTAAGACAGGAGGAGCCGAATATGGGTATATGTTTGAATCTGTAAACAGAAGTGAAGCGTGGCCAGGGGGCTAACGTTGGCACCAGGCCCCGCGTCAAAAAACTGCAGCGTCACCACCGGTGGCTGGGAGAAACGTGGGGTCAGATGTGGTGGTCCATCCTGCCGCCCGCAAAAGCAGCAGGCCCAGTGGCCGCATGCCCTTGCAGCCAGTCAAGGTCCACCACCCCTGCAGAAGGGAGCGTTTTTCTTTGACTATCTCCCGGTCCAAATGCTCCTGCTCCTCCCCACCATGGGCCAAGTCTTTTAGCGAGGCGATTGCAAAGAGACAACAGTATGGTCCAACCTCCCAAGGTGCAGGCTGACCGTGTTGTCCAAGTTGTTGGTACTGCAGTCCCTCCTTTCAATGGTGGACTCTTGCCCTTCGAGAACTAATGGCTTTGCCGAGCCCAGTGGAGAGTTTCCCAAACCGTAATTTTTTTTCCAAAAAGCAGTCCCGCATTTAAATATGTAGAACAGAAGGTGGGCAGTCCTTAAGCTTATCGGTTTGTCTCGGAATTGCCTTACCGCGGGGCGACAGGCCTTTAAAACCCCACTTTTAAGGGGCCGAAAAAACACTTTTCCGGGCCGGCCCCCCCAAGTTTTCCCCAAAGTATCAAACTCTGTTCTCGCAATTGGGCCCACACAACTTATCGTATTAAAGTACACTGGGTGGCAGGTTCATCCATTTTTCATGTAAAACCCCCCTAAGAAACATGGGGCTTTCTTTGGCACTTCACCGATGTTTACCATAATAATGTTTTGCTCTCAGGAGGCCCTCCCCTTTTGCCTTTTTAATCTTTTGTGAATTCTGTTTTGTTTCCCCCTTGAATTTGTAAAGTGCTGCAAT